>RCUC01133387.1:0-37111 GCA_003697995.1 Taxidea taxus jeffersonii | reverse complement strand
TGTAAAACCTGAAACCATAAAACCCTAGAAGAAGAAAACCCAGGTAGTAAACTCTTTGACATCAATCTTAGCAAATTTTTCCCCCCTTTGTTCAGGAAGACCTATCTCCTCAGGCAAGGGCAACAAAATCTAAAATAAACAAATGAGATTACATTCAACTAAAAAGCTTTCAGTGAAGAAAGCCATCAACAAAATGAAAAGCAAGCTATTGAATAGGAGAAGGTAATTACAAATCATATATTCAATAAAGGGTTAACATCCAAAATATATAAATAAGCTACATAATTCAGTATCTGAAGAAAAAAATAGTTAAAAAATGGAAAGAGAGCTTGAATATATATTTTTCCACAGAAGACAAAGAGATGGCCAATAGGCACCTGAAAAAATGCTCAGCATCACTAATCATCAGGGAAATCCAAATCAAAACCACCAGGAGATATCACCTCACACCTGCCAGACTGATTACTATCAAGGGACAAGGGGTGTCTACGTGGCTCAGTTAAGGGTCTGGCTCTTGGTTTTGGCTCTGGTCATAGTCTCAGGGTCACAGATTGAAGAGCATGTCAAACTCTGTACTCAGTGGGGGTCTGCTTGAGCTTCTCTATCTCCGTTTCCTTCTGCTCCTCTCCCACTTATGCTTGCTTGCTCTCTCTCAAACCAATAAAGAAATATTTAAAAAATAAGTGTTGGCAACTGAGGGTTTTAGAGGGGAGGGCTGCGGGGGATTGGGTGAGCCTGGTGGTGGGTATTATGGGAGGCACTTATTGCGTGGAGCACTGGGTGTGATGCATAAACAATGAATTCTGGAACACTGAAAAGAAATAAAATAAAATGAAATGAAAAAAAAAAGTGTTGGCAAGGATGTGGAGAAAAGGGAAATCCTATACACTATTGATGGGAATGTAAATTGATGTACCTATTATGGAAATAGCATGGAAGTTCCTCAAAAATTTAAAAAGAGAACTACCCCCAATCTGGCAGTCCCATGACTGGGTATTTGAGGAAAATTAAAATACTAATTTGAACATATATATGGACCCCTTTGATCAGTATGGCATTATTTATCATATCTAAGATATGGAGGAAACTTAGTGTCCATGGGTAGATGAATGGATAAAGAAGATATAGATAGATAGGTTTATCTTTATTTATTTGATTGTATCTTGGGGCGCCTGGGTGGCTCAGTGGATTAGGCCTCTGCCTTCGGCTCAGGATCTCAGGGTCCTGGGACTGAGTACTACATCCCCGCCAAGCAGAGAGCCTGCTTCCCCCTCTCTCTCTCTGTCTGCCTCTCTGTCTACTTGTGATATCTCTGTCAAATAAATAAATAAAATCTTTTTTAAAAATTGGTACAAACTTCCAGTTATAAAATAAATAAGTCATGGGAATATAATTTACAGCACAGGGAATGTAGTTAATAATATTACAATAATTTTGTATGGTGACAGATGGTAACTAAACTTACAGTAAGTATAATTTTTAAGAATGTATGATAATTTACATAAGTATTTGTATATTAATAGTTACATGATCAGATTTTTCACGTATTATACAAAATCTGAGATTATTTTCATTGTACATTTATGTATATCCTTAGGATATATTCCCGGAGGTAAGCTTTTTGATTCATAGTAACAAGTCAAAATCTAGGAAGACTGAAAACAATCTATATTGCTATGTGCTACACAAGTATGTGTGTATGCTTGTACATTTGTTTATTTTTTTGTGTTTTGTTTTTTTTAAAGATTTTATTTATTTGAGAGAGCACAAGCAGGGGGAGTAGGAGAGGGAGAAGCAGGCTCCTCACTGAACCTGATTTGGGACTGGATCCCAGGAGCCTGAGATCATGACCTGAGCTGAGGGCAGACACTTAACCAACTGAGCCACCCAGGTGCCCCTGCATTTGTTTGTTTAATGCCACAATAAAAAAATGTTACCCATTGTGCTGATTTGGATTGTTTGAAAGACAAAAACAAACACAAAACATTAGAGTTGTAATTAAATTATGATTTAGTTTCACTATCTTGTCATAACTTTAATATTTTGTGTTTCATTTGTATCTATCAGAGTATTTTCTGAGATTATTCATGTCTTTTTTTCTTATTTATCTCTAAAGGTTCTTTTTATATTGTAAATTATAATTTTGTTTTCATGAATTCAACAAATATTTTACCCAACTGTTTGCCTTTGCCCTATGTGTATCTTCTATAGAAAAATTGAAAATCTTTATGTGATTATTTCTAAAATTTATTTCCTATTTTAGATCCTAGTAGTACATCAAGAGAAGCTTCCCTAACTCAACATTACAAACTTCACATGATTATTTTTTATAGTAATTTTTAATAATTATATATGTATTCTAAATCTTGATCATCAAATGCAAGTCTCAATCTTTATATTAAATTCTAGTTAAACTGAAAAGAGAATTCCATATTGTGAATGGAAATTTTATTGTTCATTACTTTTTTTTCATTTTTTTTATTTAAGCTTTATTTAAACATATAATGTAACCCCACGACCCTCTCCCAACCCCTCTCCCCCCCACCCCCCTCAGTTTGTTTTATGACATTAAGAGTCTCTTTTGGTTTGTCTCCCTCCCGATCCCATCTTGTTTCATTTTTACTTTTCCTACCACCTTAACCCCCACCCCCGTTGCATCTCCACTTCCTCATATCAGGGGATCATTACTTTTAAAAGAAAACTCTAGTCATTTCCTAAAACACCAATATTTTGATTGGTGATGAACACCATTTCCTTGCTCATGTTTTTATTTAATATCTTCCATCATCACATTAATCTAAGTCTGCATGATAATATAGTACTAAACATTGTTTGTGGGGTGTGAAGGTGCTTGTGTGGATGGTGTGTCTGGCCCAACCTTTACTGTGCAGACTTGGACAAGTGCTGTAACATTGCTTGCCTTAATTTCCTGGAGATGATAACATCTTTGAGGAAAACCAGTACTTTTCTTTTAAAGGATGAGCAGCTATAGGAGGAGTTAATGAAGTGGGGCTCTTATTAAAGAAAGGGTTATGCATTGGAAGTATTTCTGAATAAGTGACCTTTTGATAAAAATACAAGCAGACATTGATAAAGACTAATGCTCTCTTTTATATGCTACTTATGAAAAATGACCTGAATATTAAGCTGATGAGAAATATACGTATATTTTTTTTCCAAAAGGAAACAGAACTCAAGATAGAACTTTACAGAGGAATTATTCTAATGGCTATATTAAAACCTGAAGGAAGTTGTTTTCTCCCATAGTAAAGGTAACATAAAATCCCCCTGACATCTGTATTTGTAAAGTTTCTGATAGCATGCACCTCAAATATATAACAAATTGACTTTCAACCTCACACACTTCATGTATACTCAAGTGGATTGGCATGCGGTCCATGCTGCCCTGGTTATACCTTCTGAAAGAGGCCAGATCTTCAGCCTTGAAGCTCAACCAAACCAAATGAACACTGAAAATGCCAAAGACTACCCAGAAACCATCAGGTAAAAACAGGAACCAGAGTGTCAGGTTCAAGTGTAGATTTTTTTCCCCTTAAAAGCTAAATGCCACAAACACGTAACTACTTGCAAAGAAAGGGGAGTTAGTGTATATGATTTACATCAAAAATCAGAAGATCAAGGGAAAATTATTTAAATATTGAAGTATGTGGATCTATTTTCTTAAATTTTGTGACCATTTCTGCTTGATTCCAGAATTCCAAGATACATTTTGACGGATTGTTTTATGACTCCAAATTATCCTTTCCCTCTCCTTTTTAAAAAATGTATTCTGATGTTCCTTAAATTTTCTGAATCATAAAATTCATTAGAACCACTTCATAAAATTATGAATTCTAGGAGATCACTTCAGGTAAGACACTGAATTCTATATTTTAAAGGGTGCCTCAGGTCACCCATATTGTCAGGCAGGTTTGGGAAATGTTCTTCTGCTCTATCAAAACTCCTTTTATTTGGAGTCAAAGTAATTGAACAATCGGGGGCTGGAAAAGTTTCATTATAGAATATGAGAAAAGGGCTTCAGATTGAGTGTTCTTCCCTTACTGTGAAATTAATCATCCTTTCAGTTTAGACTACAATAAGGAAGTTACTCTTAAAAGCAAAAGTAGGAGGCTTTAAAATCAATACGAGGGACGCCTGGGTGACTCAGTTGGTTAAGCAACTGCCTTCGGCTCAGGTCATGATCCCAGCGTCCTGGGATCGAGTCCCACATCGGGCTTCTTGCTTGGCAGGGAGCCTGCTTCTCCCTCTGCCTCTGCCTGCCTCTCTGTCCACCTGTGCTAGCTCTCTCTCTCTCTCTCTCTAACAAATAAATAAATAAAAATCTCTAAAAAAAATAAATAAATAAAAAATAAAATCAATACTATATCTTGGTCAGGGTCCAGAAGTAAACAAGGTATCAAAAATCATTCCTGGCTCATAAAAAGAGAGAAACTAGGCTCAAAGTTATAAATATTACTCTAGTATTACACACTCAGTGGTGTAGGAAAACCACCTTTTTGAAGTACCATTTAAAAAGATAGTATATTTTCTTTGACTTAGAAATATTCCTAATTGAGGCTTTCAACTTTCTGAAATAGAAGTAAGAACCCACAGATGAGAAAAATAGTGCCATAGTTCTGATATAGATTAGAATAAAATCGAATGGGGATTCCGGGAAGTGGTAGAAGACACTGAACAACAAGTAGGTGACGAAGACTGGACATAAGAAATAGTTTTCTCCATGACTGAGTTAAGGTACTTAATGTGCTATTGGGATTTAGTCTCAGCAACCAACTACATTTAAACTCCAATGACGACATTCTGCACAGAGGAAGGTTGAAGTTCCATATCCGGAAAACAAGGATGATAATGGGACATATCCCATAAGTTTTATTATGTGTGTAAATTGAGACAGTGTTCGTGAAGGAGTTGGTATGTCTTCAGGGTTTAATAAATATTAGATTCTTTTCTTTTCTTTTTTTTAAGATTTTATTTATTTGACAGAGATCACAAGTAAGCAGAGAGGCAGGCAGAGAGAGAGGGGGAAGCAGACTCCCCACTGAGCAGAGAGCCCAATTCAGGGCTTGATCCCAGGACCCTAAGATCATGACCTGAGCTGAAGGCAGAGGCTTAACCCACTGAGCCACCCAGGTGCCCCACATTAGATGCTTTTATTGTTGCTTCTGTTGTTTGGGAATATAATGCTTGCAATAATTATGATTATTTAGTGTTTATATTATACAGTATCATTAATTTAGTCATCCTGATCTAGGTTTTAATTATACAATTCTGAGATAAGTTAGTTTTCCAGGTATTCTTAGAGATGTCTAGACTCCTTAAACTCCTGAGTAACAATTGCATTCCAGATTAGGACTTGGAATGGAATGAAGAGATAGAACACATTTTACAAAATTCCTCCTTAGCCTATATTATTCCTAATTGGACATGTTCTCTGTATTAAGTCATTGACATGTATTTGTTACTAAGAAAGCAATTAAATTAACTTATCCTGAGGTTCATTAAGAGATAGCCAACTCAACAACAAAGGTGCATTTGTTTGTAATGCCACTACTAAATACCGGCATTCTCAAAGATAAGAAACAAAAGTCAATGAAAATAAGGAAAAAGAATAAAATCACTGAAAGCAAAAACATGTTCTTTCCAAAAGTCAATTAGATTGATAATCTTATAACAAGACTGATAATCTTATAACAAAAGAAAAAAGGGAAAACAAAACTAAAAATAACAAAAATAAAAAAGTATCACCAAACCATTACAAGGTACTAACTACCTTATCAGCGGTAGTTAGTATAGCTCTATGTCTATAAATCTGATAACTTAAATGGCATGGACAAATTTCTTGAGAGCCACAAAACTACAAAATCTTCTTAAAATGAAATACGTTACCTAAACAGTACTATTTGTATTAAAGAAATTAAATTAATATCTAATAAGAATTTCAAACAAAACTGCAGGTCCAGATGACTTCACTGATGAACTCTATTAAACATTTAATGAATATCAACTCCACACACACATTATCAGATTACAGGACAGAACAGAATACTTCCTAAAGCACTTTATGAGGCCAGTATTATTTAATACCAAAACCAGATGATGACATTAAAGTAGGTAAAACTGCCCAATATGCTTCATGAATATAGACACAAAAGCCTCCACAAAATTCAAACAAATAAATATCCCCTGAAAGGAGAATACCAGTGACCAAATAGGATTTATTCTAGATGCAAGACTGCTTTACTATTTGAAAATCAAGTATTATATTTCACATCAACAGCCCCCCGAAACACATTATATTTTAATTGATGCAGAAAAATCACTTCACATTCAAAACCCATTCATGATTAAAACCTCTGAACAATTATAATTAGAAGCAAAGATCCTCAATCTGATAAATAGCATCACCAAAAAGATACAGCAAATGTCATTCTTTATGGTGGCATACTAAATGCTCATCTTCTTGGAAACAAGGCAAGGAATCCATTCTCACCTTTCTTGTTGAACATTAACTGGAATTCCTAGCCAGTACAATAAAATGAAGCAACATATATACTATATACATATATATATATATATATACTATATAGAGAGAAAACAAAAAAACAACTGTGTCTATTCTCAGCTGACATAACAGCCTATGTAGAAAATCCAAAAAAACTACAGTAAGTTTCAAAACTTACAAATGAAACAATGATAATAAATTAATGATGTTAAAGGATAAAATGTCAATGCAGAAAATGAGTCCAAAAGTAGCAATAAATAATTAGGAATTAAATTTTAAAAAGCAGTACCATTTATAATAGTGTCAAAATTATGAAGTACTTAAATATCAATCTAAAAAAGGTATACAGAATTTATATACTTAAAACTAAACACTGATGAGACAATGTAGGTATATTGTCGTATATGGTATTCACAGATTGGAACATCTTAAGATGTCAAATCTCCCAAAACTAATCTACAGATCTAACACAACTCCAAATGAAATTCCAGCAATTTTAAAAGTATATGACAAACTAATTCTAAAATACACATGAGTTGCAAACAAAATAAACCAAAACATGGGGCTCCTGGGTAGCTCAGTGGGTTAAAGCCTCTGCCTTCAGCTCAGGTCATGATCCCAGGGTCCTGGGTTGGAGCCCTGCATTGGGCTCTCTGCTCAGCAGGGAGCTTGCTTCTTCCTCTTTTTCTGCCTGCCTCTATGCCTACTTGTGATCTCTGTCTGTCAAATAAATAAAGTCTTTAAAAAAAACAAAACAAAACTTAGAAAAACCAAGACAATTTTTAAGAGCAAAGTTGGATGATTCACACAATCTGATTTCAAGGTTTCTTATAAAGGTACAGTAGTCAGCATAATATGTTAGAGAAATGATGGATATATCAGAATAAGATAGAGTCTAGAAACATGTATACATAGTGAATTTCAAACAAAGTTTCCATGGCCAAGTCAATGGTTTAGTGAAGAAAGATTAGTTAGACTTTTCAGCAAAAGGTACGAGCATAATTAGATATTTACAAAACAATAAACCTTTAACTATTTTTGCATCATATATTAAATTTAACTAAGAATGAATCCTAGAGCTCAGTGTAAAACCTGAAAGTTCCAAAAGGAAATAAGCCTGGAGAAAAACCTTTGTGACTTAAGACTAGGCAAAATTCCTTAGCTAGAAAGCCAGAAGCACCATGCATAAATAAAAACAAAACAAAACACTAAACTGGATTTCACCTAAATTAAGAATGTCTGATTTTCAAAAAAAAAAAAATCATTTATATCAAAATGAAATGGTTAACTACAAACTGAGAGAAAGTATCTGAAATCTTGTATGATAAAGGACCTGTATCGAAAGTAAAGAACTCATAATTAAATAATAAAACTAACTCTCCTAACCAAAAAAAAAAAAAAGGTTTGAACAAACATTAACCCAAAGAAAATATATGGATAGCAATTGAGCACATGAAAAAAAATTTCAAGATGTGAGTCATTAGGAAAATTCCACTAAACACTTAACTAAAATGGTAAAATAATGATAATACTTGTGATACCAAGTCGTGATTATATTGAGTAAAGGGAAGTTTCAAACATTTTGGCGGTATTACCGAACAGCACTTTAGAAAATAATTTCATAGTTCTTTATAAACTTATATATTTACCATAAAATTCAACAATCCCCATTCTTAAGTATTTCTCAAAGTGAAATATAAATCTATGTCCACACTAAAATCTGGGTCCAGAGGTTTATACTAGCTCTTTGGATAATCATAAACACCTTAAAACTACCCAAATGTTCCTCAACTGGAGAAATACATGAATATATTGTGGTATTTCAATTCAATCAAATATGATTCACCAATAAAAAGAAACAACATGCATGGGCCTCAAATGCATTATGCAAAGTAAATGACCAAATTTAAAAGGCTACATTATTTCTATTTATATGATATTCTAGAAAACACAAAGCTGTAGATACAAAAAAAAAAAAAACACCTAAAAGTTTCCATGAAGTGAGATGAAGGAGAAGAGTTAGTATCAAGTAACATAGGGTAATTTTTTGGTGTGTTGGCACTATTTTATATCCTAACTGTAGTGGTGATTTCATAACCACAGGCAGTCACTGAAATTTGTAGACCTGTACATTAAAAAGGCCAGATGTTTTTTTGCATTTAAATTATATCTTAATAAGACCCAAAAAATACCCCCAAAACAAAAATAAGCTATTTGATATCTGAGATAAAGCCAGATATAGATGAAGAAAGGAAAAGAGAGATAATTTCAGAAAACTCTCAATCCATTAAGACACTTCCAATAATGATTTTCTGTAACTGAACTGTCTTACTCTCCATCACAAGATCTGATTTTGTAAATAAAGATTTTGTTTTTTATCTTATTTCAAGAAATTTTATCTTATTTCACATTTTAACATCTCTGAAATTTGAGGACGCCGAAACAAACAGAAGATCAAACTTACTGGAACACAAGATAATGGTGCGTCTTTCAACTGATGATGTCAGATTTTATGAAATGCAGTCATTAGTCTATGTTAGCGAACAAACTGTGATAAAAGGAAGTATGACTTTATCAAAAGGGTTAAAGACTAAAATGCAGCTCAGCTGCCCTTCCTTCTATAAGACACTATTTACCAATTACCCAGCATCAACTCCTAAATAGGAAGGAAGGACACTGTCAACATGGGACTAAGATTTTATTATGTCACTGGAGAATTTAAACCAAGATCCCAGGGAACTATAAGTTAAAAATGAAAATCAGTTTCTAAGAAAGTGTTTAGGCCTGCATGGTCAACTGCACGTCCTACAGGGACGGAAATGTTCCATCTGCTCTAGCCGTAGGCAACAGGTGGCAGTGGACTACGTGAAATGGAGCTAGGGGGCTGAGGAGCTGAACATATAATTTACTTAGCATTAATTTAACTTTAAATGGCCACATATTGATTAGTGGCTTTTCACTGGACAACACAGACTTAGCCACGGGGTTAAAGCATTTTTTGGATTAGGATAAAAGGAACAGACAGTTGGTGTCTCTAAGACATAGCTCTTGAGGTATCAGCTCTGCTTTGGCCTTCATGGTGCTGCATCATCAAACTTTTGGGGATAAGGGAGAAACAACAAGTAAGAAGATTAGCACAGGAGGCAGCTGGGTCAGCAGTAAGAAGACCAATCATTTCTCCTTTCTCACATCCTACCTACAGGCTTCCAGGCTTTTCATGCAATTAAGCATTCCCTTCTCCAGTAGAGAAATCTCCAATGGCCCTGATTTCATCTTCATTTTTTTTTTTCTCAGTGTGGTAGTAAGAAGATTAACACCATCAAAAGATACAGATTAAGTACTAATATTACTTGTATTTACTAAATACGTAACAGCTAATGGTGAGAATAATAAGATTCAGGACTATAATCCAGATCTTACTGAGATTAAACAGAAGTCACAGCCTTCCCTGCAGATGAGCCAAAATTTAATAATCAGGTATTGACATTTTATATCACTTTCGACTACTATGCTTTGCAATTTTCCAGTATATTTTTGTACTTCATTTATTATACACTTTGGATTAATCAGCTTTGCAAATTAAAAAAAAAATGTTTTCAGTAACAAATAATTAGTAAATTCAGATTATTTCCAAAGCATCTTGATACATTTAAAGTATAAGTAGTAGATAGTAATTTTTTGACTCCCAGTAAAACCTAACGACTAAGCCAAATTTAACTTAAAATAACTTATTTTAGGGGCACCTGGGTGGCTCAGTAGGTTAAAACCTCTGCCTTCAGCTCAGGTCATGATCCCAGGGTCCTGGAATCAAGCCCCACATTGGGCTCTCTGCTCACAGGGAGCCTGCTTCCTCCCTCTCTCTGCCTGCCTCTCTACCTACTTGTGATCTCTGTCAAATAAATAAATAAATAATCTTAAAAAAATTAATACATCACTGGTGTAATGCATGTATGTAAATAAATGCATACATACATGTGTTTTATATATAGACATAAATAGATTATATCAGGGCTATTTCATATGGTTGTGCAGCTTATTCTCTACACAAAAAGAAAAAAAAAACAAAAAACAAAAACAAAAAACAGAGGAGACAGGAGACTGAAAGCCAAACTCTATGTTGGCTAACCTCCTGCACAGAGCTATGTCTGACCAGACAAGAAAGCAGCTTTTCTTTTTTTTTTTTTTTTTTTTTTAATTTAAATTCAAGTTAGCTAACATATGGTGTGTTATTAGTTCTGGGATAGAATTTAGTGATTTATCAATTGCATGTAACACGCCGTGTTCATTACATTAAGTCCCCTCCTTAGTGCCCATCTCCAATCACCCCTTCCCCCCACCCAAGAAAGCACTTTCCATCACAGAGCCTGCTGATCCCTTGTCAAGCAGTGTGCCCATGGAGGCAAATGCTCCATGAAACGCGTCTCGTAATGTGTCTAGCTGGAGCAGGAGTATCACTTTTATCACAAAGGTGCAGTGGCGCCGACATGTTCCTAGATGTGTTCCATATATCATGCTATATTTAGTCGTGTTTAGATCTCCATTATTTGAACAAAGGCTTAAGGAAAGCACTATAAGAATTCTTGTACAAGTGACAGAATTGGATTTTAGCTAATTAAGCCTAAAAGATGTGTATTACGAAGGTATTAGGGGTCTCCAAGAAGAGTTGTGAACCAAGGATGGGAGCTAAGTTTCTGGAAATATTAGTTAAAACTATAGCATGAGGGGCGCCTGGGTGGCTCAGTGGGTTAAAGCCGCTGCCTTCGGCTCGGGTCATGATCCCAAGGTCATGGGATCAAGCCCCGCATCAGGCTCTCTCCTCTGCAGACAGCCTGCTTCCTCCTCTCTCTCTCTGCCTCTCTGCCTACTTGTGATCTCTATCAAATAAATAAATAAAATCTTTAAAAAAAAAAAAACTATAGCATGAAACTCGTTGGTGGGGAAAACACACACACACATACACACACACACACAGCTGGTATATGGAACTCTATAGAAAACTCCTACCTCCCTCTCTCCACAAAAACCATTCCAGTAGTAGGAACATGACTAGTTGGTACTGATGCCCATGAAAGCCAAATACTTCTGTGACCACCAACTTAGAAAAATTAAGAGACACCACTGAGAGCCTTCTCTTTCATACTGAATAATTCTGAACTGAAGTTAATTCTTGGTGGTCTAAGTTACATGCCTACACCCCAACTCTAAGAGATCCCCATGGTGAGAACACTGAAATATAGGAACTATAGAAAGGCCTATCAAAAGATGATGGGAAGAAAATCAAATTATGTTATCTCATACACAGCCAATAGAAACATAATATTTCATCTAAAACAATAATGTTAGCATCTATAGCAAATGAATCATTAACTGATCACCCACTTATTTCTCATTATTACGATTTTTGGCTTTTCTATGATGGCACAGAAAACTTCCTGTTTCTTAAGAACAGTTCGAGAACTCATGTTAGCACAATAATTAGTCAAGAACTGGGCCTATAAATATGGTACAAAAAGGATATTCTTATAGGGTAAACTATTAATTCCAAATATAAACAAAGACTCTCATGTTATTACATGTCATTACAGCAAAGCAAAGTAGAACACACATCCATGCAGTGCAATTGTGAAAATAAAATTAGAAAAAGACATAAACCAGAGAAAGTGAAAGGAAAGCATAAGAATAAGAATTATAACGGGACCTGTGATAAGATGGTAATTTCAATTAGGCTGTTGGACCTCAAACAGATTGAAGATTGCTTTCCAAGGGATTGATAAACAAGCAATCTGAATGTTTAAAGCTCCAAATACTTTATTTTCATTAAAGGAATCCCCGTATCCCAGAGACATTTGTATATTAAAATTTTGGACCCAGAAAAAATTCCATAATTTATTTAGCCTAAGCCTCTCATTTTATAACCAAATATTTGATGTATTACTTTATTTTATGATGACAATGGATATGGTCACAGAAATGTGAAAAACGAGGCAAACAACTCTGAAACAATTCACTTTGACTATGCTTCACCCTGAGGAGGTGAAAAAGAAAACAGGCAATGTTACCAGAGTTGCTTTTTTATGGTCAAAAAATCTGAAATGTAGCTGTGAAAATGAGAAACAAACATCTGGAGTACATAATGATATAAGAAATACAAAATTAAATAATACAGTAAAAGGTGCTGATTGAAGGGAAAACAAGATTAATGGAGGCTACAGAAAGGAGAGAGGGCCTCCTGGGACACTTGCTCTATCTAGGAGTGCCCTCTAAACAGATCTCTAAATGCACTTCTGATTTCCCTTGAACAATGTTCTCTGGCTGGAATAGTTCTCTCTTTGGTCTGGTTCTTTTCTCACAGTTTTGAACAACACATCATGAAATCTTGGATTTTTTTCCCTCTCACTGGTTTTTATCTTTGGTGGTACTTTCAAAGGCTCCAATACATATTGTTTGAGTTTTGATTTATCTTCCAAAATTACTTTTTTTAAATTTTATTTATTTATTTGACAGGCAGAGATCACAAGCAGGCGGAGAGGCAGGCAAAGAGAGAGAAAGGAGGAAGCAGGCTCCCCACTGAGCAGAGAGCCCAGCTCAGGGCTCAATCCCAGGACGCTGAGATCATGACCTGAGCCGAAGGCAGAGGCTCAACACACTGAGCCACCCAGGCGCCCCCCAAAATTACTTTTGACACTTAGAACATATTAATGAGGAGATTTTCCTCAAGTGTCATTGGACAGCTCCAAAATTAAAAAACAGAAAGCTATAATCTATAAAACGTCTACTGTGCCAAATGACATATTTATCTGGGAACCATTAGGACCCTCTCTATATTATCAGAGCTGGTTCAAATAAAACTCCAACATATGGGCACAATCATCCCCATTTATAATTGAGGTTATATAATTTTCCATGTTTACAGAACTGGCAAATAATAGTATAGATTTTCTTATTCTAATGCCCATGTGTTTTCCGCTGAAACCAATACAGCTTAAATTCCAATCTATATTAGAGGCTTTGGCGTCACCAATAAAATGATGCTATAATTCATTCACTGTCAAATTCACTAGATATTCTTTTAACGGTTTCCTGGCTTTTAAAATTTCTCAAATTTCAAAGAGACATAGGGGAAAAAATTCTGAATAGAAATCTTTAATTCCCCTTTACATAACAAGTATTCTGAAGATATAGCATGTTTTTACCTCTGCAGGTACTACTGGCTGAATCTGCTTCATGGGTATGTGCCTGGTTTTTACCATCTTGACATTTTTAACAATTACATCTCTGAGTCTTCGCTTTGTAACTGAAGTTCGCTGGGACAGCAGAGCATGCGTATGAACAGAGGAGATACACAGAACAGGCATGTGTGCATCGCTTGCCATCCATTCATGTACAGTATTTATGATGCCTCCTAAGCACAGAACTCTGGTAAACCCATAATGTGTTGAAGTTCAGTAATACTCAAATTGTGTACAAGGTGAGTGAGTTGTGTTTACAAACTGAGTAAGGAAGGGATGCTGACAGCCCTCAAGATGGCATGTTCTCTGTTTGAACTAGAGTATATTTGAATTAAGAAAGAAACATGATCAAGAGACTATATTGTATTCCTTTTAGAAGTGTTACCTCTCTGTGTTAGTCAACCATTTATACTGAAAATATCGGCACTGAAGGAAAGAGAAAGAGGAAAGCCCATAATTCCTTTACCTTCTAAGTCCTATCTTACTCATCAAGTTAAAGGTAGAGATTGTTGGCAGAATATGCACATATCAAAAAGAACAACAAAAACAGCTGAATTAATTTCATTCCATATTTCCATTGCCCAACTAGAAAGAAATACATATGCATATACAAGCTAAGAAATATAAATTGTATTATTTTAGCAGTTCTACAGGTAAGATAAAAATGCAAAAAACTGGTATTATATAGTACAAATTCTAAAATTCATGCCAATAGTTAAAATTTTAATTTCTCTTTATTTAGAACATTAAATAATAACCATAATGAAACTCAACACCATGACAAGTTGATAAAAAGAGACCACAAAAGAAAAAAAAAGTGACATATTTTAGTAACTTTAGTGACATTTTCTGCCTGTTTTTTGAGTAAGAGGTCTCATGTATTCATTCTTCTCTGAGAACCACAATTTATATAGCTGGTCGGAATACTACCTGAGAGTTAGATTTTGTTGGCATTATTTACTCTGGGGTATTTGTCATATCATATTTTCTTTTAGCTTTTATTTAAGTTCAATTTCAAACCATGTGAGTAGTCAAACCAGCTTTGGTGTCAAACTACTTGCAATAAAGTATTTTGCAAAAAAAAAAAAAAACTAATAAAGAAATCTGACATTCAGGAATGGTCACACTCTCTACTGACATGGTTTTTCCTTAGTCTATTTCTGTCAACTAAGGATGACTTAAAAGACCAAAGTTACTACTTCTGAATTCTCAGATCTATAAAATTAGACTGGTGTAGAGGTCAAAACTAAGATTCCGAATCCAGAGATCAAAAGCTAGCTAGCCTCGGGTTTTCCACTCACCAGTCATTTAACGTGGGGCAATACACTCAAGTTTTCTGAGCCTCAGTTTCTCATTACCTCAAGGGAGAGATTTCAATGAGATAAGCCTTAAGTAGTGGCCAGTTACAAATTGGAAATGATACAAGGAAAATGGCCCATATACAGTTACCTATCAGGGCTTCAATAAATGGAAGCTATTATAAAATTCTAGGACACTCTATTTCTTAAATTAACTTCCATAGCATGTTTTTATATCCTTAGATGACATAATGATTAATCCATTCGTGGCTTGTTTGTGAGTACAAAGTGGCAAAACTAGAAATGATGACCTACAAAAATAAATAAATTCTTAAAATGACTCATTGCTTTTATCACTTAGGATATAGTTAATTAATTAAAGGGTGAAAACAGAAAGCTGCTGGCCTGGGGCTGATGGAACTGGCAAATGAGTGAAAGCTAATGGATTCTTTCTTGTAATATTACTAAATATTAAATATTTATTATTTAATATATTAAATAATATATTAATAATATTAATATATTAAATATAAATACTAAATATTACTAAATTCCTTATGTCAAACTGACAAAGATTCAGTATCTTTGGAAGTTTCTCTGTACAGTGGACATATAAAAGCCTATCATATTATTAAATTATTGTATTATTAAAGCCATCATCTTACACTTAAATGCATGCTATGAAAGTACTATCTGAACATCAAATTCATAGATATTGGGGAGGGGGGAAATGTGGTTAAATCAAATGAGAGATTTGTGACTATATCAGCCAAAATGATGAAAATTTGGTTCTTTCCATATCTAAATGTAGTCTTGAGGTCTTAGCTGAACTGCAGCTTTTTACAGATGTATATTAAAGTGGACTCTTTGTATTTTGAAGCTAATTGGAAATAGATTTAACTCTAAATATGTTTTGCAAATCCCTTTCAGTGCAGAAAAAGAAAAAAACATTCTGTAGGAAGCGGGATGGGAGTTGGTCAGGAAAAGAATTCTGGTCCCCTGTTTGCTAAAGCTCATTGTACTACCTGGAACAATTCTGCCTCTCTGGTCCTTGCATTTATATAGTTTATTTATAAAATAGGAGGTTGAACAAGCTTTCTTTCATGTTTAATATTCTCAGCAGCTTTCATTTAGTCTGTGATTCCACATAAAAAAAGATTAGTAATGATTTTTTGCAGAGCTTTTAGACTAGCCCATGTTATAACAAAAGGACTAGTCAAAGATAAAGCCATTTTTGTTTTTCTAAATTAATGAAAATCTACCTC
Organism: Taxidea taxus jeffersonii; assembly: GCA_003697995.1. Lineage (NCBI taxonomy): Eukaryota > Metazoa > Chordata > Mammalia > Carnivora > Mustelidae > Taxidea > Taxidea taxus. The sequence continues at coordinate 20,796 of RCUC01133387.1, read as the reverse complement.
CCTCAGTTATCTTTACGATTCAGTTCCTATAGATCTAATTGATTTGTTGCACCCAAGTTAACTGACAAGGTCATAGCTCTGCAAACATCACATTGATTTGATTCAATCAGCATCAATTACTCTCTGGTGATTGATAACAACCAGTGCCGACCATGGGTCATAATTTATCGATGATATTAACACTTTAGGGAGTGAAATATAGCAAGTCATAACTAATGTTCACTGCCAAGGTAAAATAAATAGAGACACACACACACACACACACACACACACACACACACACAGATGTTAATACATCTAATTCATCCTTAAGAAAAAAAAGGTTGTCCAGTGAAGAAACATGGTAGGGTAAGAGACTTGGGCAGAGAAAGGACAAGTGAATGGGTCAAACCCGAGAGCGTTATAATAGTTCCAGCAGAAAGATAATGAGAGGATGGTGGAGAGAAACCTCTGCAGAGTCCTTATCAATTAGTAATCAATTATGTTCATTTTAAGCAGTTATCATTGTCTTTTTCAGATTGCTGTTGCATTTACTAAGTTTTAAAGACAGATATTGCCAGCATTCAGGCGTGTACTTCTAAACACAACACAGTAATCCAGAAGGGGTGAATTATTTCCTATAAAAAAGTTTATATAATTTATCTAGAATGACTAATATATCACTGTCAGATATAATGTGATTAGTTTTATTATCTTGGAGTCATACAACAATTGAGATACCACAAATAATGCCTTAAATATTAGAGGATAAAGGGGCAACATGAATATATGTTCTGCTTTGAGCTACTGAGGTGGGTTCTCTATAGACATGCAGATTCAAATACTATTTTGGGAAACATGTTTCCTATATTCTAAGCCTTTTTTTTAAAGATTTTATTTATTTATTTGACAGAGAGAGATCACAAGTAGGCAGAGAGGCAGGTAGACAGAGAGGAGGAAGCAGGCTCGCCAGCAGAGAGCCCCATGCAGGGCTCAATCCCAGGACCCTGGGATCATGACTTGAGCTGAAGGCAGAGGCTTTAACCTACTGAACCACCCAGGTGCCCCTATTCTAAGCCTTTAAGAGAATATTTTGATACTATTAATTTCCAGTAACTATTTATTTCTAGTAACCATTAATATGGAAAGAACATAAATATGAAGCACTTAATACAAATTAAAGCATGTCTATCATTTTTATTTTTTAAAAAATCTTGTGATTATATATCTCAGGTTCATTTAGATTACTCAACAATGTTAAAAAAACAGAATTTCTAAAAATAATAATCACTGACCATTCAGATTACTAATTTAAGTTCTGAAGAAGCTTTTTTGGAACTGTGATTGAGAATTCAAGGCACAGCATAATAAAGCAGAACATGTGAACTTAATTGAGTGAAAGGAGTAAGGTTAAAAGGGAGAAAAACAAATGCAAAGATAAAGAAAATATCTTGAAAAAAAAACTAGAGAAAAGTAACTAGAGAAAAGTTTTATAAATTATAAGAAATGCCCTCTTGTTGCTTTCAGATTCAAGGGCTACAAAAAATACTGAACCTGACATATGAGTACCTAATATTTAAATGGCTGGTTTTAAAGTCATGCGAAGTTTGTTCTACCATAACTATCAACTTCTATTAATCAAGTTCACATACAATTTTCTGAGAATATCTATTGCTGCCATTATTCTCCACTTATCTATTTTTTGGCTCTGTATAAATATTCATTTCCTAAACAAGTAAGAGGTTTACCCTAAACTTATTTCTGATACATAATTATGTTTTAATGACAAGAGGAGCAAAAAAAAAAAATGTTAATTTTCTAGGCTCAGTAAACATATTTTAAGATAAATTTACCATATTGCCATGGAAAGATGGCCATGACAAATTATATGGAAAAAAAAAAACACACTTTGTATATTTTATATAGAGTGATGCATTTTTATAAGGCAAATAATCATTTCAACTTTGCAACTGTGCTTATATCTATCTTATGTATGTTGTTTTTTTTAAAGATTTTATTTATTTATTTGACATCGAGACAGATAGAGAGAGAGATCACAAGTAGGCAAAGAGGCAGGCAGAGCGAGAGGGGGAAGCAGGCTCCCCGCTGAGCAGAGAGCCCATTGCAGGGCTTGATCCCAGGACCCTGAGACCATGGCCTGAGCTGAAGGCAGAGGCTTAACCCACTGAGCCACCCAAGCGCCCTTTATTTATGTTCTTGAGGAATATATGCCAAACATAACAGTGGTTCCCTTCAACTGGTGGCATTTCAGTTCACTTAAAATTTCTTCTTTATAACATTTTATATTATCAGAAATTTTAACATGAACACTAAAGGAGTTAACAAAGGAGGAAAAGGACAAGGGTCCATATGACTTGATAATTGATGCCTATGTACGTGAATCAGTAACTCAAAAAGAGATATGTAGAAGGAAAGAGGATGGAGTAAGTTAGATGTAAATAAATATAATCAATGAGTAAAGCACAAGTTGTGACTTTCACAGGTTCTCCATTTATTGAATATGATTTACTTTTTATAGTATTTGATGTGAAATTTTTTCTAAAAATTTTCTAAAAATTTCTAAATTTTTCTAAGAATTTTCTAAAAATTGATTAAAGCAAAATAAAAAGTTTATTCTGATACATGTGCACTATTAAGTAGTGCTTTTTAAACATATACCACATAAAGAATACATATTATAGGAGCACAAAATTATTTGGTATTTTTTATCTGTTTGTTTTTCAAATCTAAGCCCCAGAATCTCAATCAGAACTTTCCACTATGTTTATTTGGCCAGATACATATAATTGAAGACACTTAAAGAAGTTGTGTATTTGGAACACTATAAATATTACAAAAAGGCAATATATACTATATAAAAAAGAATATATAGGGACGCCTGGGTGGCTCAGTTGGTTAAGCGGCTGCCTTCGGCTCAGGTCATGATCCCGGCGTCCTGGTATAGAGTCCCACATTGGGCTCCTTGCTCAGCAGGGAGCATGCTTCTCCCTCTACCTCTGCCTACCATTCTGTCTGCCTGAGCTTGTGCTCTCTCTCTCTCTCTAATAAATAAATAAATAAAATCTTAAAAAAAAAAAAAAGAATCTCATAAAAAAAAAGAATATATAAAGTAATAATGAAGTCTAAATTTCAACCCATTTCTACTTCCGGTTAAATGCATTTACATAACTACAACAGGATAAAGTCTCAAAAAAATGCATTTATTGCTGTCCATTTATTTACTTGAATAGATTACTTACAAAAAAATCCTGAAAGATATAGGGGAAATTACAGAATAAATGCAGAAAGTTTTAAAAATTAGAAAAATAAAGTTGAATTCCTTGAAAAAAAAATCCAATGTAAAGGTCAGAGTTGTGGGAATTAACGTTGGGAGCTAGCGCTCTCTGTCCCTGATAATTACTCTGATGAGCCTATCAGCTACTTCATCTTGTTCATGCTAACATTTATTGCACCTCCTTTGCCCTCTCCTGTCTTAACAGTGACAATGAGCATACACATTAGGACTGAAAAATATCGATTGGTCTATAAACAATAAAGACCATTATCCTACCTTTTAAAAGATAACCATACAAGGGATTCATTGAAAAGAAGAAAGTAGGAAGAAGCATGTGATGTTTTCCTATGAAAAAATTACTTAAACCAAATTACTTAATTTTCATGCTTTCTGTGACTGATACTAGAACAACTCTCACCCCAAAACCATTATTTATAGACTGTTCTGTTTGCTTAGCCAATCACTGTCAATTTGGGACATTTCCTTATCTTTCGGTTTTTATATCCTTTGGTACTTCTGTTTTCAAAGACTTTCCTTAAATAATAATTAAGAAAAATAATTAAATCTTGTGCTTATTTTCATCCAGTTCATATATCTATTGACATTGCCATAGAAGGGAATTTTAATAAGGTTTTATCTATTCTAATATTTAATATAGCAAAGGCAACTTGCTTTCTTATTTTTACTATTGGGTTTATGGCCTTCATTTGGGTAAATTTAGAATTTAACTTTTTTATATTTATGTTAATAAAAGGTTATAAAGTGCTTATGATGAACTGAACACCATGCAGGGCATGGGGGAAGCAGGCTGGATGGAATTCATTCCTAGACTCAAGGAAATTAAATCAAATTGAGTAGACTGATGTGTAAATAATTCTGACAAAATTAGGTACAATATAAAAAGAACATACTGGAGGGCTTTATGAGTTTTTAAATTTTACTATTAATAAAAGAGTTCTGAGAAACATCCATTTTGGTAGTTTGCTGAGTGGCTTTGGTATTCAGACTAAATGAAAATTATTCTTATTGAATGAATGACCTTGAATAAATCATTCACTCTCTTTATACTATAATTTTTGAAACAATAAACTGTGAATAACAGAACCTAGGTTTGTTATAAAAATTTAATAATATAGTGCAGTTAAGACATTCTCTACAGGGGTTGGCCAGAAATTATCAATAAAAGAGAGTTAAAACCACCACTCTCCTCTTTCCCTCATGATATCATCATTCCTATTATTGTCATTATCAACATAACTTGCCTTTCAAGGAATAGGGCTCATCAGCTGGAAACAGGATGGCATTTTTTAGGGAAGAGAAGGAGTCTAAGTTAGCTATGGACCGAGTTTTGCACATATAGTGGGAGCAGTGGCAAGAAATGAGACTGGAGATGAAAAGCAAGGCAAATTATTAGGAGTGTTTATGGGATACAAAATAGTTTGAATTTCATTTAGACAGTGAGGATTCCCTAAGATAGTTTTGAGCATGTGGATGGCAATTTGACTTATAGTTTTAAAAGCAAACTGCTCTTACTAATGAGAATAAGTTGAAATAGGGTACAACAAGAGAAGCTAGAGCTTGATATTTCTTAGGCATACTCATTGTGCGTTACTATAAAATTATTTCTTTTTTTTTGGGGCGCCTGGGTGGCTCAGTGGATTAAAGCCGCTGCCTTTGGCTCGGGTCATGATCCCAGGGTCGGATCGAGCCCCATATCGGGCTCTCTGCTCTGCGGACAGCCTGCTTCCTCCTCTCTCTCTCTGCCTCTCTGCCTACTTGTGATCTCTGTCTGTCAAATAAATAAATAAAATCTTTAAAAAAAAAAATATTTCTTTTTTTTAACTTGCATTAGATAAATTCTACATTACATTTTCTCTGGTTCCTAAACATTATACCTATAACTGTAATTATCTTAAATCTTTGAGCAAACTGGATAGACATCATTTCCCTTCTGCTTTACCTATATTGAATCCTCTTTCAACTTTATTTTGTACCTTGTCCTTTGAATTGCCTGTAACTATTCTAAATTTGGGATATCTATCTCTAACTAATTGATGACCTCAATTACTCACTGAATAAGTATTTTTTTGCTGTGTGTGAGGCATGGACCAGAATCCATTCTCCTTTGTGCTTTCCCCCTCCTCATGTCCCTTATAAAGTATGATTATAGGCTTCATGTTGAGAATTAATTTTTTTTAAAGATTTTATTTATTTATTTGACAGACAGAGATTACAAGTAGGCAGAGAGGCAGGCAGAGAGAGAGGAGGAAGCAGGCTCCCCGCTGAGCAGAGAGCCCAATGTGGGGCTTGATCCCAGGACCCTGGGATCATGACCCGAGCTGAAGGCAGAGGCTTTAACCCACTGAGCCACCCAGGTGCCCCTGAGAATTCATTTTTAAATGAATCCACAAGTATTTCCCTCCTTTGAAAGGTATTAGTGATTAGTTTTATGTGTCAGCTTGACCAGGTCCTGGGATGCCCAGTCATTTGGTTAAACATTAATCTGGGTGTGACTGTGTGGGTGTTTCTGAAAAAGATTTACATTTGAACCAATAGATTCAGTGAAGCAGACTGCCTTCCTGCGTCTGAGCACTGTAGGCCCTGCTCATCCAATCCATTGAAGACCTGAATAGAACAAAAGGCAGAAGAAGGGAGAATTGAGTCTTCTCCTGCCATTAGAAATAGGCAAAGACTGGAATTTAAACTATTGACTTTCCTGGTACTAGGCCTTTGAACTGTGACTAGAACTATATGATCACCTCTCCCTAAGTCTCCAGCTTGCTGATGGCCAGTGTTGGACATCTCAGCATCCACAACTGAATGTCCAATTCTTTAAAATGAATCCCAGTACCTAGACAGATAGATGGATCGATAGATGAATACATGAATAATGTATGAAAACTATCTGCTCATTCTTTTTTTTTTTAAAGATTTTATTTATTTATTTGATAGACAGAGATCACAAGTAGGCAGAGAGGCAGAGAGAGAGGAGGAAGCAGGCTGTCCGCAGAGCAGAGAGCCCGATGTTGGGCTCGATTCCAGGACCCTGGGATCATGACCTGAGCCGAAGGCAGCGGCTTTAACCCACTGAGCCAACCAGGCGCCCCACTGCTCATTCTTTTTACAGGAAAAATTTCAGTAAGAATGTGCCATTTCTCTCTCTTTCCAATCCTTACATAGTATGATCAAAGTTGATGTAGCAGATTTAGATCGCTATACTCTAACCAATAGTGTTAACATTACCCCATGGATTGTCTTCATCATATTCAACCTTTTCATCTTGGTATTTATGGGAAACATTTTGGCTTCTATTATCTTAGAGGCCTTTCCTAAAAATCAGTCAATTTCATTCTCTTTTTCTAATTCTTTAGCTTGAAAATAAAAATTACTTTTCTTCTTCTAATTGCTTAATATAAATTAATTAACTTTCTACTTGGGTGAACATTTTAGAAGAGAATTCAGGGTAGAAAGGGGAAGAAGGGCAACAGAAGGAACGAGGGGTCCCAGTTATGTTCTTACCAAGCTTATAATGTGATGCCCTACCTTTAATTTTCAGGATCATTAATTTTCTTCCAATTTAACAAGTAGAAAAACTAATTTCCATGTCTACTTCCATTATACATATAGGGATGAGTAAACCATTTCTCTTGTATTGGCTTTTTTTGTTGTCTTTTTAAAATATAAACTTGTAGTTTCCATTTATTCCTTCTTTCCAAAAAAAAGTTTTTAGCCCTAATTACTTCTAACAGAGACAGACAAGACTCAGACCCTTCCTTCAACTTTCTAATCATCTGAATGGGGGAAATGCACACACTCTCACACATCTAACAATACCACAAGAATTCAGTAGGTGGTGAGAGAGTACAAGGGGTGGTAGAGAAAAACTATCTGGGGGTAGGTGGTGTGAGAAGGCCTGCATAGAAGGGGGCACTTGAGGTCAGTCTTGAGAAATAAGCAGGAGTTCTTTCTTTGTTTTTTCTTTTTCTCCCCCACACCCCCTTTTTTAGTGCTGCCAGGAGAGAAAAGACTATATGCAAAAGCATGGTCTCCTACGGGGGATCAGGGAGTGTGTCAAGATTAAACCAGAACAACATTGCTAGAACAGAAAATACCATGAAAAGAGGAGGGTAGATAAGGCCAGGGAGCCAGATAGGAGTCACAACATGAAGGAACTTAATGTGTCATTCTAAGGAAAAAAAAATCTGCAAACAGTAGAAATAATTTCTACTTTTTTTTTGCCCCCAGCAGGTGGGTGACATGCCAAAATATAAGAGACAGAACCAAGAACTTTGACAGCCATATGCAGAATAAATTAACAGGAAAAGTTATAACCAGAATTATACATTAACACTTCATTTATCAGAAAAGAGTAAAAACACAATTATCCTTATTGGATGCCAAGTGTATAACTAACTCCCTTACTACCCTATGCCAAAATGTACCTTTATCTTGAGGCAGATTTTTCAAGATCATGGAGATAAAAGTTGTCATGTCAAAAAGTTACTCAGTGATTTAAAATATTCCCTGAAATTATCACATTAATAGGAAGTCTTTCAGTAGCACACAGATTCAAGCTAAAGTGAATTAAAGGCACCTTTGAGTACCTAACTGAAACATACACACACCCCCAAATGACTGAAATTCTGTATCACTAAGATTTGTTGATTTAAAATCTCTTTTTTAAAGTGAGGTCATCAAAGAGAAAATTGAGTATCATTCATATGATAGAAATTCTTTGTACCAACAAATTAGTACTGGCCACATTGAAAGTCTGTTTTCTGCCAACAAAACCAGAAGTTAATTGACATATTTGATGTACCATAAATAAAAATTGTGTCTTAGTTCTTCCAAAGTAGAGGAAATCTTATATTTGGCAGATGACTTCAGTAGAAGCCAGCCTTCCTTATAGGTATTAAAGATGGAAACAAAGTCTGGTGGCTGGTTAGAAGCCAAATATAAGAAAAGTACACAGGAGGAAGAATTAAGGTATACTTATTTTCTTACTCCTTAAGTTAGTATGAAAAACTAAGGGAGAATCTACTCTGAAAATATGGGGCACATTTCCATTCTAATTAAATAGTATAAAACACATAAAAATCCCATGGTAATTAAATGTAAAATTTAATTCTCTTTTTTACCACTGAAATCAGAACATTGTTAACCCCAAAGATTATTTTAAAGTATTCTAAAAGCAGCTTAACTTTATTTTAAAAGGAAATATAAAGGAATGAAAATATTAATAGGATATTGATAATGGCATCCTAAAAGTATCATGCTTCTATATAAAGAGTATCTTGAAGGGAGAAAAAAGATTCCTTCCTTGAAGGAAGGAATCACAAAAATGTGAATATAGCAAATTTTAATCTATAGTTCTAAAATGTATATTATGAATTAGTATTACTCATGGAATATTCTCCAGAATAAACTTCCATTTTACTTTGTTGACTAGCGCTAAATCCTGTCCAAGTCCATAATATCATTTTGGTTGTTAATGAACTCAGAGAAGGTAACATAAGAGTAACTCCTCTCACTTATATTGAACGTTTAAACCGAGGCACTCGGGTCATTTATAAATATTAATTCACTAATCCCTGCAAGACCAGGTACATTATTTTTTGTCATTAATACTCTCATTCTTGCTGTTGCACTGTTTCCTCTCTTTTCTTCCCATGCCTTCTTTCCCATCAATGCTGGAAAGACACATTTTTAGGAGAATTAAAACAAAACAGAATCACCTATGCCAGCATCTCTGCCTGGTCTCAATTACTGCTTTGCTTTCCAACTGGGTTGGTGTCTCTACTCCATTAATCTATTAAGTCTTCGCTCACTCTGCCTTGAAGGAACAAGGATGAAGGAACAAAGATGAATGATGAGGATCCTCTATCTGATTTCACTTATTGCTTTGCTTTCCGACTGGGTTGAGATCTCTATTCCATTAATATACGAACTCATTCTTTGCTCTACTCTCGCTTTTATAGATCCTCATTACCTCCTTCTCATGTTGGTATAATTGATATAAATTAGTAAAGGCATCCGAGGTTGAACAAGATTCCTATGGATTGCTTTTAAATAAGGGAATCATAAAGGCTCACCCTTCTTTTTGCTATGGTTGGTGTTTCTCCTGTTCCCTTAAGGGAAAGATTGCATTTATCTCTCTTGGTAAGCTATACTGGGATGGGGTAGTTACTTGCTATCCTTCTGGACATATAAAGTAATAGTATGAAATAAATTGTTCCCAAAATAAAAGTCACAGAGTCTTTACTAGGTGTATTTAGTCACATCCTTACCCAAGTTACCATAGTCTTCTGTTCATGAATTTATTTTTTATCATGCATTATTTCTAATACAGCATTTATCCTGTTACATTTTAATTATTTGTACTCCTCATAGGAAATATCTTGCATTGTATAAAAATGTTTCAGTCCCAGTGTCTGGTAAATACTAGTCACTGGTTATTGTTTGTATAAGGAATTAATGGATGAGTGTAACCATTGTATTGCCACTTAGAGGGGTTTAGAAAGCTTCCTTTGTGCCAGTATTTCATCATCAACTGCTTACTTTAGTACCAGAAATTCTACCTTTAGGAATGTATTTCTGTGCACAATGCCTAGAGGGATGCTTGTTAAATCAGTGATGTCCAAGAGAGAAGCTGTCCCCCTCCTCTGACAGCTACGCACTACGGAAAAGAAAGGTCCTGATAAGCCTTCAGATTTTTGTGTTCTCTTCCTTCTTTCTGTCCATGTTCCAGAGCCCAAAGGAGTTGTAAATATATTGACAAATCTCTACTCTTCAGAGTGAGGTGAGTGATTTTCCTTCATTTTGATGTGATAGGAATAATTTCTTATGGTTACTATAAAAGGAATGTATCTTACTTCATATTCATAACCTACCATTTCTGATTAATTTATATAGCAAGGATCTCCCTCATCTGTTGAGACTCATCCAGGTACAAGCAATGCACACACATTGGCAGGGGAAAAAATTTCATCAGAAAGTGATTTTCTAGAATTCTAAAAATGCTTGATCTGAATGGAACTTAGTAATGATATAGCTCAATATCTTCAAATCAAAGAGGAGGAAACTGAGGCTCAAGGCCATCAACTTTCTCAGAATTCCTTTGAAACCTCTTTTTAACCTACCAACATAAAATATTTTGTGAATAAGATTCATTCAGAGATCTAAGAATATGTTAAACTGGGTTAAACATCATCTTTCAGTACAGCCACCCACACAGTTTTTCCCTACCTATCAGCCAAGGAAGGCAAAAGAGACATGTAAATGTATAGTAAACATGCAGATGCACATAAAAACACATACACAGACATACTCGCACCTATGTCTTAATGGTATTACCTCTGACATCCACCGGTGTTTCAGCACTAATAACAGTACAGATGGGACTGATCGAATTACCACAGCCCTCCTAAGAATCAATTTTATTTTCTGTTCCCTTATCTCTTAATTTTGTAGATATATGATAGAATTCTTTATATGTTAAGTCCTTAAGTCTTTTATGAAGAATCAGGCTGTGTTCCCATTCACAGTGTTTATAGTCCCACTGGAAGGATCCTTAAAGACCTAAGTAGGACATACTCTTTTGTCTGACTTTCTTGGTCTTGATAAGCGTAAGAATATGAGACCTAGGAGCAATGTGCCACTGTCTGGTCTCCATTACTCCCAGACAGAAGCAGGACCAGTACAATGATTAACTTATAACAAGCACTAAACAACTCTCTATTGCTCTACTGAATAAAATAATAAATATAAGAGTGAAAGGGAGCAAAACATGCATGTATGTATGTGTGCATGTGTGAGATGGAAAGGAAAAACATGTATGTCTATCAGTTATCAGTTAGGGTTCTATTTGGTCCATTTAACAAAAGTCAACTGCAATGGCTTAATATATTCAAACTATCTTTCCTGACTGTTATTTATATTATGCCCTTTGTCTCTATAATTGTTGCATGATGGCTGTTCCAGTGTCACTTTAACATCTTACATAGGAGAAAGGAGGTAGAAAGAGTTGATAAAACTTCCCCAGGAATCCCCGTATATTTCTGCTTATATAATATTGGAACACAGTATGTCACATGACGAACTCTTTTGCAAGGCAGGCTGGAAACTTAAGGATTTTATGCTTTCTGGTATTTTTTTTAATTAGACATACAGTACCTGGCACAATATAAAGTTTTGTTGTTGTTTTTTTTATAGTAAGGAAGAAGGGCATATAGTATGATGGCTTTTTACAGATAAGTTTCATTTTCCACGATTTTAGGCAAATTACTTTCTCTTTATAACTCAGATATTTACTTGGAGGAAATCAAAGGCTTTAGGCTAAATAAGGTTTACAAACGCATATGATTACAGAGTCCAGGCAGGTGATGTCAAGAGAAAGGAGCTAGTGGGGACTGTGAAACTCGGGATCTCAGGACTCAGCTGAAGGGGGATACAATTTTTCAGCTTCAACAGATAATGGTCATGCAGGAATGTGTATTGGGTCTTCTAAATTTTCCAAATAAATTGAAGATTGCCATCTTTGTGCCAAAACTCATCATTTTCAATATTAGTAACTAATACAAAAGTTTTAAAACATAATAAAGCAAAACACATCTGGGGGTTGGACTTGGCCTAGGAGGAAAAGAGTTTAGGACTTTAAGGATTTATCAATTCTCAGGACCCTTTTAATAAAACAGTCTGTGTCTTGGCTTCCCATCTGATCCCAGTACGAGACACTTTTCAAAGCATCACTGTTCTACTCTTAAAATAGCAAAAGACAATGCTATAAGCCCCAAAAGCAAGTTTCTATGCAAGTTGCCTTTGGAATCTGACTTTACTACTCTATAAATTTTCCTTTGTCTTGTTCACCACTGCAAAGAAACATAGAACACAATTAAGTTGTTGGACATGTTTATGTTTCAACATAAATAATTACATCTTTGGTGGGTATGACTTATATAATCTGCATTAAATTATGAGGGCTAATACTGGCTGTTAAATTCCACCCCACAAAAATACTCCTATTCAATGAATGTGTAAACAAAATGTTTGTTTTCTATACATTAGACATGGTTAAGTTTTTCTAATTTCCAGGACAGTTAACCACAGTTGGTGGACAGTGTGCAACTAAGTTCAGAAATGTTAAGTGGATTGCAGAGGATGAAATTCAACTCATCTGGCTGGCCAGCGAGATGCTGATGGTTCTGACAATTATGACAATGAGAGGAGAGCACCAATAAGGAAGAGCACGGGAACCACATGAAGGATCTCTAAGTGCAATTCTACTACATTTTTCAGCAGATGGTCCAAAAGGAGTACTTAGAAAATCACTTGCCTTGTGCTAAGATAATTGTGACCACACATGAAATAAATAACTAAGCTCATCAGGGTCTAATATGTAGTAGGAATTCATAAGTATTGTTAAATTAAGGGTTACCTTAACAAAAAAAGAAAAACTGAATGGTACTGATAGCATTTCATGGGAACACACACCAAAAACCCGGTGATCAACTTCCTAAAAGTATTCTGAACATAGCTACATTTCAAGCAAACTTAATATTACCAGGAGTAACATGAGTCCATCCACCATATCATGGGGCAGTCCTTCCTCCATTTTTCATATCTTTCTGCGGAATATGCATCCCACAATCTGCACAGATAGAGCCGTTGAGCCTTCAGTTTTACTGTCTCTGCAATTCTGCATGCTACTACTGTTCTTTATTAGCAATACCATTAACTATAAAATACAGTGACTTGATTCTTTAAACTCTCTATGCAGGCAAAGTAGCCAATGTCACAGTGGACTGTCTAGAACAATTAAAAAGAAAAACTGCTGAGCATAACTTTCAACTATAGCAATGAACTGTACAACTTATAAGAGCTCATTTAAGATGAACCCACTAAGGCAGCAATTTCACTAATACTACTGTTGTGACACTTGCTGTATCTTTTTTTTTTTCTTTTTTGGCCCCAGAAATTTTATTGACAGGGCCAAGGCTGACATTAATTGTTAAACCAGAAGAAATAAACAAAATTGAGTTCATTCCTTGATTTTTCTTTCTTAATGTATAAATAATTTAAATGATGTCATATTTCATGGAAAATTACTTATTATCTCTCCATTCATAGTAGTAATCTACTGATAGAACTTCAGAAGTGACAGATGGGGTCAATGACATTTAATCAAATTAATAACCAGATAAATATTTGTACAGCTTATATAAACTTTTCTCAGTACTGTATTTAAAATCTATAATCTGAAATATGTCTGTATAGATGAGGGTCTGACAGAGGAACAGAACCTCAAAAATTAATCAATCGATCAATCTATATATCTATCTGGAGAGATTTATTTTAAAGAATCAGTTCATAGAATTATGAAAAATTGGCAAGTCCAAAATTTGATGGAGTAGGCTGGCAATAGGGGGACTCAGAGAAAAGATGCAGCTTGAGTTCAAAAACAGTCTGTTGGAAGAATTCCCTCCTTCTCCAGGAAGTCTTTTTTCTATTATGGCCGTCAACAAATTAGATGAGGCCCACTCACATTATGGAGGATAATCTGCTTTCTCAAAGTCTACTGATTTAAATATTAATCTTAATGAGAAAAATAAACAAAATAAATAAATAAATAAATAAAACCTTCACAGAAATATCCAGAATAATGTTTGACCAAATATTTGGACAATGTGGCCCTGCCAACTTGACACATAAAATTAAACATCACAGTATCTTATCTGTTAAATATCATCAGATTGTATTTCTGAGGCATTACTCCATTTCTATTTAAATTTATACCCATGTGGAAAAGAGAAACTGAATTTGGACTAGCAAATAATGTATTTATAATTATGTAAATACTGCAAATCCAATGACTTAGAATTTAATGCCAACCCATCCTTTCTGTGTGTGTTGAAGAGAATTTTTGTTTAAATGATCAACTTAAATTCTTCATGAGTGTTCTGCTCATTACTCCATCTGCCTAAGGGAGAAGTTTGTTCCAAGGCCAGCTAGTACACTGTTTCATTATTTTAGACCCTGTGGCTGAAAAGCACAATATTTTGTAAGTCTCTGATATATGAAATGGGTCTTCTTTGGAGCCATTCATATCCTGTAATTTCCCTGAATCTGGCTAGTTACCAACTTATCACATATAAGTGAGTCCCTCTCATTTATTCATTCACTTATTCAACACATGCAATGAACCCAGCATATGACACACTTTTCTAGGAACTAGGGATACATGACAAAATTATTATTACCCTCACTGAGTTTGCACTTTAGTACCAGGAAACAAATAATAAACACATATATCAGTAAATAAATTCAGACAGTGGTAAGTGCTATAAAGAAAATAAAACAGAATAACGGTAGAGGGACCAAAGTCTGGGCTAATCGATTTAGGCTGTTTTTTTTGTTTGTTTTTTGTTTTTTTTTCCCCAACCAGAATTTTTTTTTAAGGATTTATTTTTTTTTTAATTTTTATTTAAACATATAATGTAACCCCACTCCCCTCTCCCAACACCTCTCCCCTCCACCCCCCCTCACTTTGTTTTATGACATTAAGAGTCTCTTTTGGTTTGTCTCCCTCCCGATCCCATCTTGTTTCATTTTTTCTTTTCCTACCACATTAACCCCCACCCCCATTGCATCTCCACTTCCTCATATCAGGGAGATCATGTGATAGTTGTCTTTCTCCAGTTGACTTATTTTGCTAAACATAATACGCTCTAGTTTCATCCATGTCGTCGCAAATCGTAAGATTTCATTTCTTTTGATGGTTGCATAGTATTCCATTGTATATATATACCACTTCTTCTTTATCCATTCATCTGTTGATGGACATCTAGGTTCTTTCCATAACTTGGCTGTTGTGGACATTGCTACTATAAACATTTGGGTGCACGTGCCCCTTCGGATCACTACAAATTTATCTTTAAGGTAAATACCCAGTAGTGCAATTGCTGGGTCATAAGGTAGCTCTATTTTCAATTTTTTGAGGAACCACCATGCTGTTTTCCAGAGTGGTTGCACCAGCTTGCATTCCCACTAACAATGTAGGAGGGTTCCCCTTTCTCCGCATCCTCGCCAGCATCTGTCATTTCCCGACTTGTTCATTTTAGACATTCTGACTGGTGTGAGGTGGTATCTCATTGGGGTTTTGATTTGTATTTCCCTGATGCCCAGTGATGTGGAGCACTTTTTCATGTGTCTGTTGGCCATCTGGATGTTTTCTTTGCAGAAATGTCTGTTCATGTCCACTGCCCATTTCTTGATTGGATTATTTGTTCTTTGGGTGTTGAGTTTGCTAAGCTCTTTATAGATTTTGGGTACTAGCCCTTTATCTGATATGTCATTTGCAAATATCTTCTCCCATTCTGTCAGTTGTCTTTTGGTTTTGTTGACTGTTTCCTTTGCTGTGCAAAAGCTTTTGATATTGATGAAGTCCCAATAGTTCCTTTTTTCCCTTGCTTCCCTTGCCTTTGGTGATGTTCCTAGTAAGAAGTTGCTGCTGCTGAGGTCAAAGAGGTTTCTGCCTGCGTTCTCCTCAAGGATTTTGGTGGATTCCTTTCTCACATTGAGGTGCTTCATTCATTTTGAGTCTATTTTCATGTGTGGTGTAAGAAAATGGCCCAATTTCATTTTTCTGCATGTTGCTGTCCAATTTCCCAACACGATTTGTTGAAGAGGCTGTACTTTTTCCACTGGATATTCTTTCCTGCTTTGTCGAAGATTAGTTGAGGGTCTATTTCTGGGCTCTCTATTCTGTTCCATTGATCTATGTGTCTGTTTTTGTGCCAGTACCATACTGTCTTGATGATGACAGCTTTGTAATAGAGCTTGAAGTCTGGAATTGTGATCCCACCAACTTTGGCTTTCTTTTTCAATATTCCTTTGGCTATTCGAGGTCTTTTCTGGTTCCATATAACTTTTAGGATGATTTGTTCCATTTCTTTGAAACAATTGGATGGGATTTTGATAGGCATTGCACTAAATTTGTAGATAGCTTTAGGTAGCATAGACATTTTCACAATATTTATTCTTCCAATCCATGAGCATGGAACATTTTTCCATTTCTTTGTGTCTTCTGCAATTTCTTTCATGAGTACTTTATAATTTTCTGAGTATAGATTCTTTGCCTATTTGGTTAGGTTTATTCCTAGGTATCTTATGGTTTTGGGTGTAATTGTAAATGGGATTGACCCCTTAATTTCTCTTTCTTCTGTCTTGTTGTTGGTGTAAAGAAATGCAACTGATTTCTGTGCATTGATTTTATATCCTGACACTTTACTGAATTCCTGTACAAGCTCTAGCAGTTTTGGAGTGGAGCCTTTTGGGTTTTCCACATATAGTATCATATCATTTGCAAAGAGTGATAGTTTGACTTCTTCTTTGCCAATTTGGATGCCTTTGATTTCTTTTTGTTGTCTGATTGCTGAGGCTAGGACTTCTAGTACTATGTAGAAGAGAAGTGGTGATAACGAACATCCCTGCCATGTTCCTGACCTTAGCAGAAAAGCTCTCAGTTTTTCTCCATTGAGAATGATATTTGAGGTGGGTTTTTCATAAATGGCTTTGATAATATTGAGGTATGTGCACTCGATCCCTACACTTTGAAGAGTTTTGATCAGGAAGGGATGCTGCACACTGGAGCAGATGGACATCACAGATATATTCAGAACATTCCATCCCAAAGCAACAGAATACACATTCTTCTCTAGTGCCCATGGAACATTCTCCAGAAGAGATCACATCCTAGGTCATAAATCAGGTCTCAACCGGTATCAAAAGATTGGGATCATTCCCTGCATATTTTCAGACCACAATGCTCTGAAGCTAGAACTCAATCACAAGAGGAAATTTGGAAAGAGCCTAAATACATGGAGACTCAACAGCATCCTTCTAAAGAATGACTGGGTCAACCAGGAAATTAAAGAAGAATTGAAAAAAATCATGGAAACAAATGATAATGAAAACACAATGATCCAAAATCTGTGGGACACAGCAAAGGTAGTCCTGAGAGGAAAATGTATAGTGATACAAGCCTTTCTCAAGAAACAAGAAAGGTCTCGAATACGCAACCTTACCCTACACCTAAAGGAGCTCGAGAAAGAACAACAAGGAAAGCCTAAACCCAGCAGGAGAAGAGAAATAATAAAGATCAGAGCAGAAATCAATGAAATAGAAACCAAAGAAACAATAGAACAAATCAATGAAACTAGGAGCTGGTTCTTTGAAAGAATTAATAAGATTGATAAACCCCTGGCCAGACTTATCAAAAAGAAAAGAGAAAGGACCCAAATAAATAAAATCATGAATGAAAGAGGAGAGATCACAAACAACACCAAAGAAATACAAACAATCATAAGAACATATTATGAGCAACTCTATGCCAACAAATTTGACAATCTGGAAGAAATGGATGTTTTCCTAGAGACATATAAACTGCCAAAACTGAACCAGGAAGAAATAGAAAACCTGAATAGGCCCATAACCAGTAAGGAGATTGAAACAGTCATCAAAAATCTCCAAACAAACAAAAGCCCAGGGCCAGATGTCTTCCCAGGGGATTTCTACCAAACATTTAAAGAAGAATTAATTCCTATTCTCCTGAAACTGTTCCAAAAAATAGAAATGGAAGGAAAACTTCCAAACTCATTTTATGAGGCCAGCATCACCTTGATCCCCAAACCAGACAAGGATCCCATCAAAAAAGAGAATTACAGACCAATATCCTTGATGAACACAGATGCGAAAATTCTCACCAAAATACTAGCCAATAGGATCCAACAGTACATTAAAAGGATTATTCACCACGACCAGGTGGGATTTACTCCAGGGCAGCAAGGTTGGTTCAATATCCGCAAATCAATCAATGTGATACAATACATTAACAAAAGAAAGGACAAGAACCATATGATACTCTCAATAGATGCTGATTTAGGCTGTTTTAAAGAGGTTTCTCTGAAGAGGTAACATGTGAACTAAATAGGAAGAGTAAAGTCAAAGGAAAATGAGTTGGGTGCATCTGATGATTGGAAAGCAAGTCCATGGTGCAGAATGGAGAGATGTAAAAGAACACTGTTAGGATATGGGGCCTGGAAAAACACGTGAGGACAATTCGCAGGGCTGTGAAGTCCAGGCAAAGCTTACAATGACAGACTCTTATTGCAAGAGAAAGACAGGACTTCAGTCACTCTAGTAGCCAACGGACACTCGAAGAAGCCGACAGAACACAGGATGATCATTTAGGAGACCAGTAAGCCAATGATGGATGCTGGTTTGGCCCAGGAGGAATAGTAGAAAGCTTTCAAAGTTCAGATACTAGAACCAAAAAATTTATTATTGATATAAGTAAGGCTGCTTCCCATGAGCCATATGTACATTGTATCATACATATTACTCTACAGATTTTCAAAGCCATTTTATTACTTATATCTGGTTGGTCTTAGAAAGAATTCAGCAACATATGGGAAGAAAGATAGCTTGAACCATCATATGGTGAATGGATAGCTAATAGAATAAAATTGAGGCTGAGGGCCTGAAACTTTGTGTTTTGTAAATTAATGTTTGTGATATCCTTATACAAACACCAGCTCCTATAAAATCATCTTTCATACACAAGAATTATCTAATACCCAAGACAACTGGAACCAATGGGGCCAGCTCTGATTATAAGAAAGTTAACCAGCAATAGAGCCATCCCCAGGATGCTTCCCAGCAGAGCCAAATTACAATATAGGGATTCAGGTCACAATTCAGCTGCCACAGTGAGGCTCACCTCCAAGGCTGCAATCTGACTCCACGGCTTACTCACGCTTACATCGTCCTTCAAAAATACAATTAAACCAGTCAGAATGGCTAAAATTAACAAGTCAGGAAATGACAGATGCTGGCGAGGATGTGGAGAAAAGGGAACCCTCCTACACTGTTGGTGGGAATACAAGCTGGTACAACCACTCTGGAAAACAGCATGGAGGTTCCTCAAAAAATTAAAAATAGAGCTACCTTATGACCCAGCAATTGCATTACTGGGTATTTACCCTAAAGATACAAATGTAGGAGGCGCCTGGGTGGCTCAGTGGGTTAAAGCCTCTGCCTTCGGCTCAGGTCATGATCCCAGGGTCCTGGGATCGAGCCCCGCATCAGGCTCTCCACATGGCAGGGAGCCTGCTTCCCTTCCTCTCTCTCTGCCTGCCTCTCTGCCTGCTTGTGATCTTTGTCAAATAAATAATAAATAAAAAATCTTAAAAAAAAAAAGATACAAACATAGTGATCCGAAGGGGCATGTGTACCCGAATGTTTATAGCAGCAATGTCCACAATAGCCAAGTTATGGAAAGAACCTAGATGTCCATCAACAGAAGCATAGATAAAGAAGAAGTGGTATATATATATATACAATGGAATACTATGCAGCCACCAAAAGAAATGAAATCTTACCATTTGCAATGACATGGATGGAACTAGAGTATATTATGCTTAGCGAAATAAGTCAATCAGAGAAAGACAACTATCACATGATCTCCCTGAGATGAGGAAGTGGAGATGCAACAGGGGTGGGGGTTAAGGTGGTAGGAAAAGAAAAAATGAAACAAGATGGGATCGGGAGGGAGACAAACCAAAAGAGACTCTTAATGTCATAAAACAAACTGAGGGGGGTGGGGGGTAGGGGGGTTGGGAGAGGGTGGTGGGGTTACATTATATGTTCAAATAAAAAAGCTTAAAGAAAAAAATACAATTAAATAACTTAGTATTTAATTAGTGTGGACCCTGAGTCCACACTATTGCTCTTAAAATTTAGGGTTTATTAACTATAAAATTAATACCAACTAAACAAGCTGAAGATTTTTTTTTTTTTTTTACCTCTGAGAAGAAATGTAAATTCTCAATATGCTAAGGCCACACAAAGATGAGAAAAGTCACACAAAGAACTTGTTTGGTGTGTATGGTGAGTCCCCAGAGAAAGGAGAAGGTGACTAGAAAACAGGACAAATGTGAATCTTCACTTTCTTGGGAGGGATTTTTCTCAGGCCCTTACTTTATGCATTACTTTTTTTGCTTTTTTGAAGAGAGGGTCTCAGCCTCCAGGACTTTTTTTTTTTTTTTTTTTTTTTTAATCCTTAGCTTAATAGAAGACACAGGCTTAACTTCATGGGAGATGAGTATTACTTTTCCTTCTCTGAGGAGTCTCAGAGAAGTTTGTTTGGTATGTATGTGAGTAATTCAGCAAGCTTGGTTTTTTGTTGTTGTTGGTGGTGGTGGTGGTGTGTGTGTGTGTGTGTGTGTGTGTGTGTGTGTGTGTGTGTGTGTGTTTTGTTTGTTTTTTAACCATACTCAACAGCCCAAGGATACACTTTGGAACCAAACATCTAAACTAGAATATGGACCCGGTCATTACTAGATATGTGACATGAATAATTTGTCCTCTCTCCCTCTCTCAATCACAAGTGAATGAATGAATTAATGAAAAGGAAGGAAGGCAGGAAGGAAGGAAGGAAGGAAGGAAGGAAGGAAGGAAGGAAGGAA
>RCUC01133386.1:0-171764 GCA_003697995.1 Taxidea taxus jeffersonii | reverse complement strand
GGGGGGGGAGGGCAAAGGCAGAGGGAGAAGCAGACTCCCCCACTGAATAGGAAGTCTGAGGAAGGACTCTGTCCCAGACCAGGGATCATGACCTGCACTGAAAGGCAAATCCTTACCCAACTGAGCCACCCAGATGCCCGTAAATAAATCTTTTTTTTTTTAAATTAAGGACCAGGGTGCCTAGGTGGCTGAGTCAGTTAAGCAGACTGCCTTCGGCCCAGGTATGACCCTGGAGTACTGGGATTGAGGCCCACATCGACCTCCTTGCTTAGCAGGGAGTCTGCTTCTCCTGCTGACCCCCCTTTTCTCATTATCTCTCTCTCTCTCACAAATAAATAAATAAAATCTTAAAAAAAAATTAAGGACCAATTATGCCAAAGACCCAGAGAGTTATACATTCTTAATGTAACAAAAAAATTCCAAAATTCTGCAGACCTAAAAAAAAAAAAAAAGATTGCGTTTGGAATATTATTCTTACTCTGTATTTTGTGATACATAAAAATCAAAGAAAGGTACTATACATACCTTCTGATATGTCAAACTATATAAAAATGATAAAGAGGGGCGCCTGGGTGGCTCAGTGGGTTAAGCCTCTGCCTTTGGCTCAAGTCATGATCCCAGGGTCCTGGGATCGAGCCCCGCATCGGGCTCTCTGCTCAGCAGGGAGCCTGCTTCCCCCCAAACCCGCCTTTCTCTCTGCCTACTTGTGATCCCCCCCTCTCTCTGTTAAATAAACAAATATTAAAAAAAAAATGATAAAGAGATTTGAATGTTGAAAGCTTAAAAGTAGTAATCAACATTAGTAGGTAAAAGCCTCTTTCAGTTTAATAAATGGGCTGAGATATAGACTCTATTCATCGACTTTGGAATTATTACAATAATTGTACCAGTTTGGATGCAATAGCTAAGATGGGATATTAACACATAATTATTTACCTTTGAGTCATAATTTTGAAGGCATCTGGGAGGTAGCAGTCTGTATTCTCCATTTGAAATGGGTCAGCATCACAAATCTTGTCATCTGTCCGACCATAGTTAGCGCTCTCAATCATGATGACATCACTGCCTGGACATCGCAGATCTATAGAATAACCTTCACAGGATAATTCTCGCCTAACTAACCCGAATGGTAAAGCTGCTCTGCTGAAACCTTAAAAATAAAAGAAAAAAAAAAAAGAAAGAAAAGAAAAAGAAAAAAGAAATTAAAATCAAAACATTTATGAAATATATTATTTTAACAAGGCATTTCAAGTAATATGATTCATGTCTATATTTAAGAGGTGTCTTGAACATACAAAAAGTATGTTTTTTAAGTCATCCATTCACACATTAAATAATTCCTTGATTCCTATGTCAAGAATTTTTATTTTTTTTTAATATGTATCCTTAGCTGAACTACTCACCTGTATAATACAACTTAAAAGTACTCAAACAAAATATTTTCTGTATAATCTAGAAACTGTATAGAAATCTGTAGAAACTGTAGAAATCTGTAAAATCTAGAAACTAAATAACTCTTTTTGAGTCAATCCAAAGAAAAATGACCAATTTAATCAATGGAGTTATAAATAATGACATTTTACAAATACAGAATGGAACAAATAATCAAGAAATAATCTTCATTTAGGCAGTGGAATAAAATCCCTATATACAATGACTTTACTTTCTCATTAATGTAGACATATTAATTGCCGTTAGTAGCATTATCTTAAAAAATACTTTTGTCTTAGCAGTTTTGCACCCCCTCCAAAGAAAAACCCCGAAGATACTATGACAACAACATACTTATGGCACATTAGCTTATGTCAATTTATAGACACTTTATTTAGAAGTGGCATCAGTGGATGCATGCAGCAGCTGGGCATTCAAAGGGGTCAACACCCCATCTGACAAGATGAAAAAACCCAGGAAGGGCAAAATTTGTCTAAGTCACTTTTGTCATCTACAGAACAGAGATGAAACACCTGTGATGTGACTTTTCCTACCTGGGTGACTCTAAAATAAGATCATGTACATAACCATGCTCAATTAAAAAAGCTATATGAATTTAAGTGTGGTGTATTAGAAAGACTGCAGACACCTTCTGTTCATGAGTGCTGAAAAAAGATCTGCAGAGGGAATAGAAGATTAGGATTTTAAGTTACTAACCAGGGGACCCATGAAGTAGTAACACAGCATAGGACAAAGGGTAAACCCAGAGAAAGCCAGATGTGTGAATGAAGTCCATCTTCACTATACTGGTGTTCTACCCATGGTTAGTTACCACTATCAAAAACTTCTCCAGCATTGTCTCAATTTTGTATTTCAATTTTCTAACCTGTCACCATCTCAAACATTCCTGTTATAAAAGACTAGCAATAATTTTAGTATTTTTTCTTATCTCTATCCTTTTAATTACTCCACATCACATAAATTATCCTTTATGTCCCTTTTTATAGGGAAAAAACCTGACATTCAGAAGTCAACGGTTCCAAGTTATGAACTTCAAGTTCAAAACTAGGTTATGTCCATGTCAATCCAATGTCAAAACCTGACCTCTTTAACTGTACTGTATACTAATTCAATGAAAAAAGTCACCTGGTGAATCATGTACCTTCTTCCTAACAGGTAAATAATCCTCCAGAAGGGTAACTGGGTTACACTTTGATAGGCCTTAAAAATCACCAATTCTGGGGTGCCTGGTGGCTCAGTTGGTTAGGCGACTGCCTTCAGCTCAGGTCATGATCCTGGAATCCCAGGACCAGATCCCATGTTGGGCTCCCTGTTCAGCGGGGAGTCAGTCTGCTTCTCCCTCTGACCATCTGGCACTCTCCCATTCTCTCTCTCTCTCTCTCTCAAATAAATAAATAAATAAAATCTTCAAAATAAAAAATCGCCAATTCTCAGACTTGACTGAGCTCTTGGTTCTACTGAGAAAACTAAAGGTGTAACTGGAATGATGACAGCAAAAAAGGACGCAATTTGGAGCACAGAAATCTTCAGAGGAGTGCAGCCCACCCCAACCTTGGGAGGTTTTTACTAAGAAGGCTTATGGTCTTATGAGATTACTACAAGTATGTGGAGAGGTACATTGTCAATGAAGAAGGAATACAGAAATGGAACTAGACAGGAGCTCTGGGGAGGTTTAAAGGTCTGACTTCCAGCTCAGGTCATGATCTCAGGGGGTCCTGGGATTGAGCCCTATTTCAGGCTCCACACTCTGTGGGGAGTCTGCTTTTTCCTCTCTCTGCACCCCTGACTCACACTCTCCCTCAAATAAATAAATAAAATCTTAAAAAAAAAAAAAAAAAAAAAAGAAATGGAGCTTAACAAATGTCAAGACAGATAGTAATAGGCCAACCTTTTGAAAAGTTTATTGTGAAACCTCATAGCTAAAGTTTTACATGTTTTTTACTGCTTTTTTCTGTTTCCCGATACTATACTTCCTCTCTAATTCAACTTAAACTAGTATTCTTTTTTTTTTAAACCAGTATTCTTATATTTGTTTTTGATAGAAAATATGCTTTAGGGGCAGTTGTGTGGCTCAGTCAGTTAAGTGCCTGCCTTTGCCTCAGGTCAAGATCCTGGAGTCCCAAGCTCCCTGCTCCCTGCTCAGCAGGGAATCTGCTTCTCCTTTTGCCCCTCCCCTCTTTGCTTCCTCTCTCTCTCAAATAAATAAATAAATAAATAAAATTCTTAAAAAATATATGCTTTAGAGCTTCACTTACTGCAATGGCAAAAGCTTTGTGGAAATTCAAACAAGCAACATACAAAATTTTGAAGCACAGAGTATTTTAAAGTCAGAGATATTTTGTAATTATAAACTTCTTAATAAATGAGAATAAATCATATTACTAGAAAATACTGTGAATTTTAGAACACATTAGAAGACTGGCTTGGAGCCATAATTCACAACTTTCACTACTTGTCAAAAATATAGGATTGACTATGAAGCATTGTGGTTTTTAAAATAAACCCTTAATTTTTGTTGCTGTTGACAGTATGCACGATTACAGTTATTAAGGTTCTAAGTTAATTTTTCTCTGCTTTTGAAAGATATTTAAGAAGTTGCATTGTTGCGTGTCCTGCTGTTTTGATAATTCAGAGAGGATTTTTTAAAAAAGATTTTATTTATTTATTTGACAAAGAGAGAGATCACAAGTAGGCAGAGAGGCAGACGGGGGGGGGGGGGGGGGGGGAATGCAGGCTCCCTGCTGAGCAGAGAGCCCGATGCCGGACTCGATCCCAAGACCCTGAGGTCATGACCTGAGCTGAAGGCAGAGGCTTAACCCACTGAGCCACCCAGGCACCCTCAGAGAGGATTTTTAAATCTTAGCTATAGTCATACAAATAGCTAAAGTAAGAAAAAAGAAAGAAGGAAAAGGAGACAGAAAGATGATCTGCATACTTTAATAATTTAGATTTCTAATGTAGAATCTTCTGAAGAAGAGAGATCGTGGTGCTTACGCTTTGCAGAGAACTATATGAGTTCTTAATAGTGAATATTGCTTTATTAAATGCTACAATGTCTATTGTTTTGAATCATAAGTATTCTCCTTTATAAATTCTTGCTCTCTTCCCTCTGTTTCCATTGAACTTTATACTCTTCACTAAAGTGCTTATTGTTACCACAGAGTACTATGCATATTCATTTTTAATTTATATCTTCCCTGCTAGACTATGATGATAGAGTTCTTATAATTCCAATGCCTACGTGGGTAAGTAACACGTAATTCCAACAAGTATTATCAAACCAAAGCTAAATCGAACTGGTGTTTGTTAAAACCATAAATAGTTACAATCTTTCCCCTCTATAATATCTATTTCCTTTGGTCATGGAAATAAAAACAGCACTTAAAACAGATAAATCACTTATAATCAGTGAAAATGATATGCCATCCTCAAAAAAGAAAAAAAAAAATCTGCCAATTTATCATTTTCTAGGTACCGTTGGTGTTCATTAGTGTTTATCATAAAGACAGGTGAGTAACATGTTTATGAGTTTTCATTTATTTAAACCCTGTTTTTCCAATCAGAAACACAGAAATTCAAATAGGAACACAGGAAACTTGTTATAATAGCTAACATTTACACACCAGTTATTATGTTCTGGCACTGTGCTAAATGCTTTATATGGATCGCATTTTTAATGCTAACCAACATCAAGATCAACAATGGAAAACAACGGAATAGGTTACTATTATAATACCAACTTTACGGAGTATGAAACTAAGGCATAAAGTTTAGCTTCTCAAGGATTACTACAAGCTTGACTATAATGTACACAGGATTCTCAGACTTCTGAGCTCATGCTCTTCTTAGTGGCCAAACACCGAAGAGTATTGTGTGACTTCTCAAGCCACCTTATTGATAATAATTTTATAAATTTTCACACAATCTGAAATCCACCAATGAATATTAGTAAATTTGACAGGACACAATTATGGGAAAGGTTCACAGAACATATAGATAATAATGAAAATTATATTTTTGGAAACGTAGTGTAGTATGCCATAAATACAAAGAGAGCACAGTCTACACTCTTGAAATATATATACATGGCAAGAATATGGGATACTAAAGCACGTGTGTCTGGGTGAGGCCTGTAGGTTTGGCAAAGGCATTTTACGTTTCTGGGTTTTATTATTTTTTTTTTCCTCAAGGATTAAAGTTATTTCGAAGTTGCATCAAATTTCACCAATCTGTGATTCTAAATAGGCAAGCTCCTTTTTATCAGGTAATACATGCTATTCTAACATTCCCAAGTGGTAACTGAGTAATAAATTACTTGCTCTGTTTTTTTTTAAATATAAACATACATGAGAAGGCTAACATGGATATGTCATGGCACAACCGTGTAGCTTATACGGTACTGTCAAGGTAATTTTCCAAAGCACATGTGATGACTAGGCAGCCAGGGTTCACACAAATCATAAGCAGACATCATCCTGGATTAACTAGTTTAATCAAAGACAGTCAAAGGGATAAAATAAACATAGGCCAACATGGGATCACAAGAAAAGTTTACATTAATTTCTTAGAAAAATGTAAATGGCTGTGCCTTCTTCAGCCACTTCACACTCTTTTCCCTAAAAACTTCAAGGAGTGGGTTCAATCTCTTCAACAAGGGTACACAGGAGGAACTTTGGAAAAGTCTTAAATAAAACTGTTGCCATTGATAATAATTTTTTAAATTCAACATTTTCACTAAGAAAATGTGATGGGAAAAAAAAAGACAACAGATCTTATCCCCAAATACATTAATTTACTCCTTTATTGATAACACATTAATGACTTACTTTATTGAGTCACAGAAATAAAACATCACAGGTATGGCTACTATTTCTTAACCACATTTTCTTCCTTTGTATACGATGTAATTCTCAACTGTTTAAAGTGGGTATTTTTAGGGCTTTTTTTTAAAGTCACTTGCCAGGACGATATAAGTGATTCCCAAACATGATTTTGCATCAGAGTTATGTGGTAAATGTTTTTAAGAAGATCTTCAAGCCCTAATCTAGACCTACTGAATCCCAATTTCTGGGTTCAGATAAAGCTGGGTATCTGCATTAGGGAAGGAAAATGTTAATTTATTTGCAACACACTGATATAATAACTAATAATGTGCCAAGAATTTCTCCAAGGCCTTTTTAAAATAGTTTTTATTTCTCTACTGAGATTACATATTAAGTCATTGCCATCATATTTCCTCT
The DNA here is from genome assembly GCA_003697995.1 of Taxidea taxus jeffersonii. Taxonomy (NCBI): domain Eukaryota; kingdom Metazoa; phylum Chordata; class Mammalia; order Carnivora; family Mustelidae; genus Taxidea; species Taxidea taxus. The sequence continues at coordinate 165,072 of RCUC01133386.1, read as the reverse complement.
TAATTTTCTAATGTAGATGTAGTTTTACTTTAATCTTTGAACATATTCATAATAGCCACTTTGAAATTTTTATCTGCTAAATCTAACATCTGGGCCTACATCAGACACAGTTTCTACTGAATGCTTTTTCTCCTGAGTATGGGTCAATTTCCTTGTTTCTCTGCATATCTTGTAAATTTTTTGTTGTTGGAAACTAGACATTTTAAAAAATATTCTGTTAGCAACTGTGGATCCAGATTTTCTTCCCCAGAGAGTTGCTGCTACTGTAATATTTTCTCTTCAGAATCTTGACTGGATTTAAGCTACAGAATCTGTCCCCTCAGTCTTTGGCTGCTGTCTCTGCTCACTATCGTTATTTTAATTCTTATTTTTATTTTCTAGCCTGGCTTCCTAGGAATCATCCCTGTCTCTGCATAGCTTAGTGATGGGCCAATGATTGGGCAGAGTCTTTACCTTAAACACCATGAACACATAACAAGGTCTCTACCCTCTGCTGACTGATCTGAGTGTGTTTTAGGGAGAGTGTTCAAGGTTCAGGCAGTTTTCAAGTCAGCCTCAGTTACTTACTTTCTGCCAACTCCTCTCACATCTCTTTGGCATGTGTGTGTAGCTTCCCACTTAGTCAAGAATGCATAGAGAACTTTGGCTCTTTTCATTTCAAAGATTCCCTGGGTTTGTTTCAGACTGGCCCTCCAGTCTCCCCAATAGGGACTACAACCTCAGGCTAGCAGAGCTGTGAGTCTTTCCCATCTGTTTTCCACAGTGTTTACTACTTTCATTGGCAACACTGCTGGGCATGGGTTTCCATCCTCCACTCCAAATCAAGCCAGCTCTCTCTGGCAGCAGTCACTGACTTGCAAGGCCAGCCTTGCCCTAATGAAACTAGCACAAAGACTTAGTAAGGAGTGGAGGGTGGAGGGTAGGAGCAGCCCCAGGCTAGAAAGCTTTGAACTTCCATTGTTCATACCAGAAGTTGTACAGCTTTTCATAAACAAATGCTTCCCAATTTCTTATTTGGCTCTGGTTAATTTCCAGAGTCTTAAGTGCTTGTGGTTCACAATTTTGTTCAGATTTATCCTTGTTTTGGGAGAGGATTTACCACCCTCTTCATCCCCAACATCTCCAGAAACTCCTCTAAGGACTTTATGAATATTTACTGACTAAAATGCTCAAAACAACTATATGGGGTAGGTGATATTACTATCATCACCATTTTACAGAGGAAGAAACTGAGCACAGAAAAATTACTTTTTCCATCATCATATCATCCAGTAAGAATAAAATCAAGGTTTGAGATACATTAATGCAGCTCCCAAGTTCATATCCTTAAATGTTACTTTAATGCCTCTTAGAAGCAGGTTTGCAGACCCTGGAGGCAGAGGACATAGTTAGTAGGATGTACTGGGTGCTTTCCAGTCTTAGAAGAAGAGCAGGAAAGGAAATAATAGTGTGTTTGATTGTTAAGCTTCCAATGAAACTGTCCAATCAATATAATCAACATAAAGAAATTCCCAAATTAAAGCCCTTTAATCATACTATTACTATGACATTTATTCTAAATTGTATTTTCAATCTATTTTTATTTCAACAAAGGGGGGGGCATCCCAGCAAACAAAGTATAATCCAATCCATCTTGCAACCCTGACAATCGAAGAAAAAAACTTGTGGGAGGCCCTGTGAGCAAAAAAAATCAATATTGCAGCTTTGTGCTGTGAAAATGTGAATATCCCTGAATAGCTTAGAGTAAAATGAACTGTTTTGCTCCATTTTCTCCACTCTGAGCAAACGATTTTGAAAAGACAGGTTCCCCCCCCCCCCCCCCGGCTATAAAATGTCAAGCAATAACTCTCTGTGCTTTAGGCTAGTGATTGGAATAAATATCTCCCGGCAACAGGTACGGTGACTTAGGACTGAAATCATTCACATTCAGAGGATAACTCCTAATAAACAGATGCACTTCTTTGAGATGGGAATTTGTAAGATTGGAATTGGAACTGTCATTGGATTTTGCATCATATGAGCATTTTTGCAAGAATAGATGCTACTCTGGCAACAGTATACTCTGCCATAAGCTTACACTTGTGATAAACTTTAGGCACTTGATTATAAAAACTTTACTTTTCTGACATTGTCTCCATTCAGTTTGCTCTTTATATACATTTCTGCAAAATCATACATTCCTATATAAGTCTTATTAAGCTGTAATATAAAAACATCAACTTTTCTGGTAACATTTTTTCTTAATTACTTTGAACTAAACCCTGTCATGGATGCTACTGCTCTTGCTGTCCGGGGTTCCGGTAAGCACCATGTCTTCTGATTATCAGGGACCTCTATGGAACTGAGGCTGTGACTTCAAGCTCTACTGAAATATTAACGCTAGCCACAGTCTACTACGAGTGCTGGCATATTGAAATCTGATTTATTTCTGTTTATATATGTTAATGAGTTTTTTTCCCTAAAATGGAAATGAGAAAACTACTTAATAGGAGGGGACATGATTCCAACCAGGCTGGCCTACAGCCTACAAACTTCCAGAAAACTTTTTTTCCATTTCATTTTTGTTCAGATGAGAAGAAAATGTTAAAAATAAGCCTAAAAGATCATTTATTTCATTAATGGTCCAACATTTTTACTTCTTTTTTAATATTCATGATGTCATCAAGACAATGTTAAAATTCAAGGATGTATAAAAAAAGCTTTTGTTGATAGGGGAACTGACTGGCTCAGTTAATAGAACATGTGACTCTTGATCTCAGGGCCGTAAGTTCAAGCTTGATGTTGGGTGGAGAGTTTACTTTAAAAATAAATAAATAAAATTTAAAAACTTCTTTGTATATGAGAAGGCAGTGTGTTAAAAAAACATTTTGGGGGACGCCTGGGTGGCTCAGTTGGTTGGGCGGCTGCCTTCGGCTCGGGTCATGGTCCCGGCGTCCTGGGATCGAGTCCCACATCGGGCTCCTTGCTCAGCGGGGAACCTGCTTCTCCCTCTGCCTCTGCCTGCCTCTCTGTCTGCCTGTGCTCACACTCTCTCTCTAACAAATAAATAAATAAAATCTTTAAAAAAAAAAAAAACATTTTGGGATTAAATTTCTTATTAGAAAGAAATTGATCATCACTTAAAAATCTATAAATTATCTTCCACTCATTATTAAGTACAAGTGCCACTAAAATACAGCAACTTAGTAATATAATACTATCAGTTTAATATTAAGATCTAAAAGAAAAATTCCTGATAAGCATGTCTATTAAAATATTATATGCCACATGAAGAAGTGCTTTTAATAGTTTCAGCAAAAGCTATAACTTCTTCAAAGTTCAGAAATACAGGGTTTAATTCTGATCCATTTCTAAAAGAAATTAGTGAATTTTGTATTAAGCCTCAATATTACCCTGCCTATGTTTAAACTATGCCCTCTGTGTAGAATATTCTACTCATTTTTCTCTTAGGTAACAATTACTCTCCAAATCCTATCTAGCCTTCTCCAGCAATGAGGAAAAGAATCTGAGCTCAGGTTTTGGGTCATCTATTTTTTTTCTTCCAATAATATTTACTGCACCCCTACTATGTGTCTAGCACTTTTCTAGGCACAGAGGTTAACAGTGAACAAACATGACAATAATCCCTGTGCTTAGGTAATTTACACGGGTACTGAGTTCTCCTTGAGGTAAGGTATCACATCTATCTAGTTCACCGTTATAATGCCAAAACCTAACAGTTAGTTGATGGTGCTCTCTTTATAGAAGGCATGAAATAAAGATATATTAAATAAATCGATGTGCAAAAGACCTAAGTGAATGAACAATCATGAGCTCCTCTGGCAGAGGCGGCAACATGCTTCTAATTGTCTCCTTACTTAATATTCTCTCCTACTGAATTCTGAGCTACTCAACAGAAAAAAGTGAATCCTATTTACTTTTGTATCCTTGGTTTCCAGCACAATGCATAACACACAATAGGCATTCAATTTTTACTTAATTTTATTTTGTGCTGTATTTTATACCTTAATTCCTTATACAAAAAGATGTCAAATATACCCAGGAACATAAAATGAAGATGTTTTTACAAGGGAAAAAAACAAAACCACAATTCTATCTTTTTACCTATATATTAAAATGTTTTAAAAATTAAAATAAAATCCAGATATCAGGAAATAAAGAATACAAATGTAACAAAGATGACATCTTCACTAGAGTCCCCAAATCAGTGGGCCTCAGCAATGAAGTGCACCCCTAAATGACCAACCATTTGCTGGACTTCACAATCATCCAGGAATCCATGTAAAAACATTACAAAAACCAAAATAACAACTTTACCCCTGTTTTCTCTACCCCACTAAATAGGAAACACTCTTTACATTTATTATTTCTTAAAACTAGTAAAACCAGTTTAATATTATGAAGTTACTATCAGAAATGCAATTTCTCAAGTCAGTCACATTGGGTTATCCAATTAAAAGTCTTAACTAATTCTGTATAATTTATTCATTGACAACCAAAAACCCATTGATAACAATCGCAAAATAAGTAACAAAAATAATTCCATCATATCCTCAGGTACAACAATTTATTTCTACTTCCACACTGATTAACACAACTTTTTTTTTTTAAGATTTTTTATTTATTTATTTGACAGACAGAGATCACAAGTAGGCAGAGAGGCAGGCAGAGAGAGAGAGAGGAGAAAGCAGGCTCCCCGCTGAGCGGAGAGCCCAATGCAGGGCTCCATCCCAGGACCCTGAGATCATAACCCAAGCTGAAGGCAGAGGCTTAACTCACTGAGCCACCCAGGCGCCCCTGATTAGCACAACTTTCTAACGATTTTCTTTCTTTTACTATTCTGTTATAAATTCCATTAACTCCTCCCAACCTCAGCCAGCTCAAGAGTGTTTGTTCTCAAAAGCAGTTAAACAAAGAGCAAAAATGCAAAACTGATTTGTTCCCTCATCCAGTGACTTACCCCAAAATATACTAGCTAAAAGATTCTCTTCCTTTCCTGTCACTGTATTATTAGTCTGACTAATAAAACTAGTTAGAGGCAGAGCCCTCATTTAAAGTACTCCCCAGATAGGTCTCCCAGGTCAAACAAAGTCAAAATTTGGATTCTGAGTCTTTTTGTTAATAATGCCATGTGTATTTAAAAATAACCAATATTTTTTAAATGCCAAAAAAACCCCACAAAAAACTACTAGCCATTATTTCATTCTTCAAAAGGTACATTTAGGTAGACTCAAAAAGGGAAATCAGTGTACATGAATTTAAGATTTCCAGGTCAATTACATTTATTTAACAACAATAAATTCTATATAAAAAGTTGTAAAGAAGTTACCTGTGTAATAACTGGATTCCTCATTAAAGGTATCTAATAAGGGGGCCAAATTAATACTAATTCTAAAACTTATTTGAGTTAACTACATTGAAACTGCACTGAAACCACCCACTCATTTCTCTCAATCCTAAACACAATCCAAAGGTAATCACATTCAACCACAGTGACTCACACAAGTGTCCTAGAAGGAAAAGACATATCTCCATATACATTTCTATGAAGTATTTATTTCTCACTTCAGGTAGGAAAGATTAATGTAGCCTGATATCAGTCTCAACTGTTATCCTGAATTTTTCACAAACTGTCACCCATACTAACACCTTGATCATTTAAAAAGTGTCAGCCATTTAACCTTTTTCCTACTGAAGAAGGGTGAAATTTCTTGTCTTTCCTCTACATGCTGTAAAAGGTACTCTTCTTTCCCTAAAACTTCAAAGGACTCCTGAAAGTTAGTTTTTTGATTGTTTGTTTTTTTTTTTACTCACAATAATACTATGGAAGATGACAGAAAGGCTTTTCTGTTACAGGAGTGAGAAAGAATCTTCCAATAAGATTCTAGGGGGAAAATGCTTACTGGAGTACCGTCCCACCTCAAAAAAACTATTCAGGACACCAAAGTTGATTTTTAAAATTTCCTACCTTTTTTCTCTTAAATAATGCTTAAAATTTGATTCTAAATTATGCTATATATTTGAATTTCTTTTTTTTTAAGATTTTATGTATTTATTTATTTTAGAGAGACAGAATGCACTTACATATGATGGGAGGAGCAGAAGGAGAAGCACAAGCTGACTCCCTCTGATGCAGGGTTTGATCCCAGGACCCTGAAATCATGACCTGAGCCAAAATCCAGTCGCACGCTTAACTGACAGAGCATTCAGGTGCCCCTACATGAATTCTTTTCTAGCCCAAACTCTGGACTATCACTCCTAACATGTAAAACTTCCTTTAAAGCTGAAGTTTATTTTTATCCCATGAAAAATCTGGAAAGATAAATTTCTAAAAGATACATGGAGCTTATGGAAATAACTAATCATGTGACTAATATCATCTACAGGAAACAAAATTACTCCACTGTACTATTATGCTATTACTTTTTTCAGTGAATGTTCCTGGACCAATTAAAAACTGCAAAATGACAAAATGAGTGAAATTAAAAGCAGGAGTGAGCCCATTTTGTGAACTTTACTTCAAAATACAAATTCACAATAACTAAAACCACCACTAAATGAAAGTAGCACCTGTAATGTTATCTCTAACTAACATCTTTGGCAGCCTCACCCAAACACTTTATTGCTCATCCATCCATCCATCCATTATGTACTTGTCTCTGTAGCACATTCGAATTCCTCCATCAGGCTATTTAGGAATAAGCCAAAGAAACTAACAACTCTCAGGTTGGAGGCAATTTCACTACTTCTCCAAGCTACAGAAAGCCCACACAGTAGTAAAAATCCTCCCTGCAGTAAAGAGATGACTTACAGAAGTACTCACTCCTCTACTAACTGTGATACTGTGAATTAAAACAGAAACAGCTTCCCAAAATGTTGTGAAGGTTGTCAAATAATTCCTTAAATGACCATATCACTGAGTTCATGGTTAGTTTTGCTGTTATTATTTTTGTGTTGGGTTGTTGAGCGTTGTTCAATTTTTAATGAAAGATGAGATTTCCAAGAACACACAAACTATTCTCAAATATGTGTCACTAGAACATTCTGGGAGGGAAGCAAGAAGGGGGAGAGAGAGAGAGAGAGAGAGAGAAATAAGTTCAACCTGACATTGTAAAGTTACAAAATGCTACCTTAAAAAAGAAATACCACTACGTTTCTGCAGTTAAAAATTATATCCTTTCTCATATTTAACTGCCAAACTAAACATCAGGGGAACTAAGAAACAGCATGGTAGCAGATCCAAAAGCACAGGCCCTGCCCCTACATATATAGCCCATTGTTGTCTTTCATACTCGCTCCCTACAGGTACCAACAGTGCAGAGACAACAGAGCAGTTCCAACTTGTGGACTCAGACATTCTAACGAATTATAAGGAATGGCAGGAAAAAGGCTCTAAGAAATCCTGTTTGAACCAGTGTTGCTATGCCCTAGTGTACTACTCTAATGCGGCTTCTCTGGTACTTAAAATGTTTATTTCCCTTGGGGCCACCTGTGTGTCTGACTTCAGCTCAGGTCATGATCTCCGGATCCTGGAATGGAGTCGTCCCCCTCCCATGGCCCTCCAGTGATGGGCTCCACACTTAGTGGGGAGTCTGCTTCTCCCTCTCCCTCTGCCCCTGTGCTCTCTCTGTCTCTCAAATAAATAACTCTAAAAAAAGAAAAATGTTTCTTTCCCTTTGCAACTTCAAATACCTGTTATTTCACCCTTATGAAGCTGAAGTTTTACCAGATTTTAAAAAAACCTCCCTTATTGTTCAAGGCAACAACAACAAAAAAAGAAGAGCTTGATAAGAACCTCAAAAACAAGCAGTGTTTCTTATCAGAAAATGAGAGTAAATTTAGGTGAATCTGATTTATAATGACAACAGGAATGTTTCAGAAAATTACATATCCCAAGACAAACTGTCTAAACAAATAATCAAAGTTTAAATACTTTATATAAGCAGTGCTTACAAATCCTGGTATTAATTTCAAAGTAGGTAAGGAAAAATAAAGGAAAATGAAATAAATGTAAGTAACAAATAAACATACACAATGCTCAGTTTAACTGGTAAGAACAAAAGGAAAGCAAAAAATAAAAATTTGGTCAAATTTTCTCCTATGAATTGCCAAAAATTTGTTGGAATCTTATAAAACAAACAGCCTTATATATTTTTGAGGCTTTACAAATTGGTACAATCTTTCTAAAATAACCTTATCAAATTCCTTCTGTAAGAATACATTCTAAAAAGAACCCAAAAATTTGCCAAAGATTTGAATATTCGCAATAATGAAAAACTTGAGACAAACTCAAGATCCCAATTAGGGAAATGATTTAAAAGTAGACTGAGGGGCACCTGGGTGGTTCAGTGGGTTAAAGCCTCTGCCCTCGGCTCAGGTCATGATCCCAGGGTCCTGGGATCGAGCCCCGCATCGGGCTCTCTGCTCGGCAGGGAACCTGCTTTCCCCTCTCTCTGCCTGCCTCTCTGCCTACTTGTGATCTCTATCTCTGTCAAATAAATAATAAATAAAATCTTTAAAAAAAAATCTTTAAAAGTAGACTGATAAAATAGAATATGATACAAAACTAATCAACAATATAGTAAATATTATAAATAATAATGACTTGAGAATGTATTCCCAGAAAATTGTACAAAAGAATTATATATGTACTTCAATACAGATAGATAAGATAGATAGACAGACAGACAGATACATGCCCAGAGGAAAAAAATCCAGTAGTGGAAACTCTTTTTGGCATAGCAGTGACCATTATGGTAACCAGCTGGGAGCTGAAGAAAACTGGCCACCAACCCCAAGATACCAAGAAACAGTACTCAGGTTAAAGTGAACAAGTGAACGAAAAAACACTCAGCCTGGGAAGATAACAGAAATCCTGTTTTCTTTTCCAGGAACAATCTGAAAATATACCACATCTCAGCTTGAGAACTGAGGTGCTTCCCTGACATTCCTAGTTCTGAGTTGCCAGCCTTTGTGTAACAGATGCCTATGTGGACATGGGAGATCCTGGTGGTTTTTCCAAAGCTACATATATCCGTCCTCCCTACATCACAATTCCCTCACTGCAACTGGGATACATATTTCTTGGATAATCTATGCCAAAACACACTTATTCCATAAGAAATACTTTGCTCGGGGCGCCTGGGTGGCTCAGTGGGTTAAAGCCTCTGTCTTGGGCTCCAGTCATGATCCCAGGGTCCTGGGATTGAGCCCTGCATCAGGCTCTCTGCTATGCAGGGGGCCTGCTTCCTCCTCTCTCTCTGCCTGCCTCTCTGCCTACTTGTGATCTCTGTCTGTCATATAAATGGATAAAATCTTCAAAAAAAAAAAAAAATGTTTTGCTCATGCAGGGGCCTGTCTCTTATAGACTCCATGGGTTTTTCCTACTGTCCACCCTTCCCAACTCATACTTTCTTCTGTTTGTTCCAAATTTCCTGCCACTTAATCCAGACTTCCTCCAAGTACACCCAGGGTGGCAACTTTGCTGTTGTTTGTGTTAACTTTTACATGTGAAAGGTGGATGAATAATCTATTTTTATGGAATTAACTATTTACATAAAAGAAAGAAGCAAATGGTACTTGTGACATCAAGGTGTTATGTAGAAAATTCTAATAATTTATGTATTTCATATAATGTATTAAAATGTGCACAGCTAATATGTTTACACTATGGAATTGAGTCTTAAATAATTTATCATCTAAAATCTAGTATATGCATTCCTGACTTTGTGATTTTTTTCATACAACTCTCCTTGCTTGGAATTCCTTCCTATATGCTTAGTTTCCTGGCCACCCCCCCTTCCTTTCCCTCTTCTAAAAGCCTAGGAGAAGATACAGAATAAAACCATCAAAAGTGAAGAGAAGGTACACTGATTCAGAGACAGGATAGTAAGTTTTGCATTTATACAAATTATAATCACAAGACTCCCCAAAATCACACTAATAAATGGGGTTTTCAAAGAGAATTTGTTGCCAAAGGAATAAGAGTGTTAAAGGAGTTGTTACTGGGTATCACAGTGACCCACATTCACCACTCTGTACACAGTCTTACTGAAAAGGTGAAGAGTACAGCAAGCACATCCATATTCCTCAGGACTCCCCAAGAAGGCAGAGACAAAGAACCAATACCTTTATCTTTAGTGGGATGCTCTCTCCAGCTACCCTGATGGCAGAGAATTTTGACTTCCAGTTTCAGTTTTCCAACAGTATTCTGCAAGCTTGTCAGCCACATTATCTTCTAGGGAAAGTATCCACTTATATTTCACAAACTAATGTGCTTGTTTCCTATGTGTTTTGAGACCTAGTTATTGTTTGCACATTTATCTTCAAAGTCTTAGTCTTCTGGCACAAGAATGCTTATTTCTAGGACCTTCTTAATCACATGTTATTTTTCAGATGAACACTGTCCAGCACAGACCATCTAGATTTGAACCTAAGCTCCTCTGTTTATTAGCTGAGTGATGTTATTCAGATGGAAAAGTCTGTAGTTCAGTCTCCCTATCTGTAAAATTGAGATAATAATAGCTCTTATGCCTCACCGGGTTTTGTGCTGACTAAATAAGTTACTACATGTAAAGTATTCAAAAACAGTGCATGGCAACTTTAAGTGCTCAATTTTGCCAACACACTTTTCTTAAAAGTGATTCATCCATAGGTTCTGGGTTCCACCTCCAATAAACTAAGGAAATAGCATAACTGGTAAATTACAAACCAGATATAATTGAATAACTCATTACATGTAGATAATTTGCAGATTATGAGATCATAATTATAGGTAATTAGAAATAAGCTAGCCTGTGTCGTTCGCATTTCTCTTCCCAATAGTTTCTTTGAGGGTACAAAGTTCACTTACTAATTGGGTCTGTGTGTGCATGTGCGGGTGCAACTACATGTGTGACCAACTCTGCATGTGCACAGAATACTCTGGTAGACAGGTCGGGAAAAAGGCTAGACACATCATACATTATCACAATAACCCTGGCTGCATCCATAGAATATACTGCCTGCATAGTGAATTTTTGCTCATACCTTTTTAACATTAGAGATAGGAGAAATCTATTCTGACCATCTAACCATGCTATCCCATTCATCTCCTAAACTGTATCCTAATCTGACCAAGCATCCATGGGCATTCTCTGCATTCACCACATGGCTTCAAGGTTATCTAGTCATGTGTTACTCCTTTAAGACTAAAACTTCCTTGAAGACAGGAATACTTACTCCTATTTTTACCCCAAGCATCTAGCAGATTGCCTGGTTATAGTAAACACTTAATATAGATGTGATATGAATTTAGAGCTGAGAAAATGGAGGCTCTGGAGTACTGATCTATGGTCACATTACTGCAAAGGAAATCTGACGACTGGCTTTAAGGCTCCTCTCACTATATACCATCATACCTTGTCAAGTCCAACTGTCAATACTTACTTTCTGAGATTCCAAACCACTTTCTTTCAACACTCTTTTAGCCTATTTTACCATGGGCATCATTGCAATCCTAAGAAGTTTCTCAAAATCTTTCCCAGACTTTTAAATTAAATCCATCAAATACACATTAAAGGGACATACTGATACTTTTTTTTTCCAGATTTTCCAAAGGTTATATTAAACCTGTTCTGTAAACTGTATGTTTGAATATATAATTCTTTCACTTAGTAACACTTCTGTGTATTATACAAGTAGAATATTTATTTGGAAATCTGATAGGCAAAATCTCAAAGTCATCCAAATGTTAGTAACAAACATTATAATGATGAAAACTTCATAACACATAACATTACCACCATTTTTTCCTGAGTATTCAGATAACAGGATTTCTTATTACCCAAACCAAATGATCAAAGAGCATAAAAACTCTACAGGATTCAAAGGAAATAGACTAAAAAGTTCTATATATCTTGGTCTATTGCCTTGGTCACCTTTGCTTTCATGGTGTCTAGCACAAAGTCAGTTTGTTGAATAAATTAATCATCTTACTAAAAATCATTTCATTATTTCTGAGGAAATATGCTTGCCTACACATTACTTTGTAGAAAGTCTATGTTGAAAGTCTATATAGATATACCCTCTGTGGATATGAAAAAGAAAAAGATCATTCTATATAGGAAGCCCAGATAAGTTTTCCTAAGCCGTACAGAGCTTTTTTTTTTTTTTCTTTTCTTTTCTTTTTTTTTTTAGCTGTACAGAGCTTTAAGAGGAGTATACTTTCTGGAGCTGGAAAATATGTGCTTATATTATTATATAGGCATTGTCATCATGCCTGAACCCCTATATCTCAATCTCTAATTTCACCAACAATTTTACCTGAACCAAAATAATCATATGGCACCCCCTATTTCTGAACTGTCTTACCATTCAGTTTTTCAGACCTAATATGTTAAATGTGAACATGGTCTGGAAAAACAGTCGTTACTGTGGTGATAAACGTCTAATGTCAGTAACTGCTACAACAGAAATTACAGAACTACCTTTAATAAGCAACTCCACTATTTTCTCAAGTATAATTAGGAATATTTTATGACATTTTCTCAGTGTCCATCATGCTATAATTTGCATTCACATGCTCTCTGACTAAAGATGAAAAGACAAGTCTACAGGAAAGTATATGCAGTTTCTGTTCCATTCAGTCTTATAAGGTGGGTGGATACTTAATAAATCCATGTTAGCATGCCAACAGCAACCATCATATGCCCAAATGTTATCAGACTAAATTTTAAAGTTTAATTCCTTGAGATAATTCTATTTTTAATCTTTTAAACTCGATGCCCTGTTTATTCCCTTAACTTTATTGCATATTTCAGTTTTGTTAGCTCATTCACATTTACAGAGTGATCACCATATACACGTACATAAATGTGGTACATATAATATACGATACACGTTCACTAAAATGAATTTTGCAGTTTCTAGTTTTAAGCAGCTCAGTCTTAAAAGTACAAAGCAGGAGCACATACAGTGAGAGAAAGGTGAATGACTTCATAAAAGAGAACTGTCTTGACAGAAGGGACATCAAGGAAGGTTCCTCAGGGAAAACATTATGTTTTAAAAACCCCAGTATCAACAATATGCAAACTCAAACTGGTAAGGATCTAGCCAGAAATGAAATGAGAGAAAGACCACATCAAGTTCATTTTTCAACCTATTAATACTAAGTTTTTCTCAGTATATTTTTTGTTTAACCAACAAAGGTCGTCATTTGTCACTCAAGATTTCATGTTTGCTTGGGTGTTTTGCAAAAATATAAAAAACTGCTCCTGTATTTTCAAAATACTAAAATAAAACCCAGGCACCTAGGGGACTCAGTGGGTTAAGTGTCTGCCTTCAGCTCAGGTAATGATCCCAGTGTCCCTGCCCAATGGGAAGCCTGCTTCTCCCTCTGCCTCTGCTCCTTCCCCTGCTCATGTTCTCTCTCTCTCAAATAAATAAATAAAATCTTTAAAAAGAAAGAAAATAAAATAAAACTCAATGTGCTGGGAAACTCAATATAATAAATTAGTGTGTTGTATAAAGACTGTAAAATTAATCAGTTTTATTGTTTATCAGAAAAGGAGTTTCTCACTGTCTACAGCCCCCACCCTCGTCAATTCATGAATGGCCCTTCTGAAATTCTCCCACAGCTCATCATCTCTACACTTTGATCTTTCTCTACTTCGTTTTCAACCACCACTCTGCTACCTTTTTCTTTCTTAAAAGCAGATCTAATTCTAGCAGGCTTAATAGGTTTGAAGCTCTCCCTGGTCTTCACAATAAACTTCACATGCCTAAGTATGGCATGCAATGCCTCTTGACTTTCTAGCCACATTCAAAGTGTCCAGACTCATCTCTCTCAATTCTCTATCTAAAATGAATCTAATCATACTCATCTTTCAAGGATATACTCTAATGTCATGAAGTATTTTCTGAGCCTGACAATCACAACTAATTACTTGTTCTCTATGCTCTTCTAGCTTTCATACAGGTCTAAATTATCACACTTAGAGATTAGGAATAATTACAACTTACATAGGTTTTACTTTTTCAGAATATCAACTGTTATATCTTATCTTTTTATTCTTAAAAGTATCTGCTTGTGGTAAATTTTATTTTTTAAAAAGGCAGTCTCCTAGGACACTAGGTGGCTCGGTTGGTTAGGGGTCTGCCTTTGGCTCAGGATCCCAGAATCCTGGGATTGAGTCCCACCTTGGACTCCTTGCTCAGTGGGGAGCCTGCTTCTCCCTCCACCTACTGCTCCCCCTTCTTGTGCTCTCTTCCTCTCACACACACAATAAATAAATAAATAAGATCTAAAAAAACAAAAATAAAAATGCAATCCCAGGAAAGCCTAAACAATTAAAATTTCATTTGGGGATGCTGGAACTGGGACAGACTTTTGGAACCACTCAGCCCAGTATTTCTTTATATATATACGTTGATAGTATCAAGACATAATATACTTATGTTCACATACAATTAATATTACAAATTTCATGAAAAATATTCTTCATATATATTCTATTCACTATTCTTTCACTCAAGAGCTGATCATACCCACTAAATACTGTATTCACGATCTGCCTCAATGGCAACCTACAACCTGAAAAGCACCAATCTAGTCTAAATCCTTAAAATAAGAAATGAAACTCAAGATCGTTATATGAATTCCCTGAGGTTCTGAGCCAGTTAATGTTAGACACTATATTCTAAGACACTGGTCATACTACTAGGCAACTGTTCTGTATATTCTTAGTATGCATATCTATGTATTCTATCAATTGGTTCAGTAAGAAATCTGAGGCTTCCAATGAATACTTAAAGCTCTACTCTGACATAGTAATGATTCTCTTCAAATCATATTTTATAGCAGTTATAAATTGAACATACAACAGTATATATTCAGAATGTCTATCTTTGGCTAATTAAGGGGCACTTTTCAATATCTCTAGACTTTAGAACTAAGTGCATCTTTCTGAGAAAGTATGTCACATTCCTGGAATTTCAGAGCTATGGTCTTTTAATCCATTACCAGTTTTCTATCAAGGGATTACCGTCTTGTTTTTCTTACATTAATTGTATATAGAATCCTCAGGCAGAAATTCTGATAGAAAGAATGTAAACGAGCTAAGCAGATGCTATTTTAATTAAAAAGAGTACATGCAAATATTTCATTTTGCATAGGAATTCAATGAAGGTTTAAAATTATTTTTATTTGGCAGGTTTTGTTGTTTAAATAAAAACCACATGTTAGAAAGCTTATCACATTTGATTTTTTTTTTAAGATTTTATTTATTTATTTGACAGAGATCACAAATAGGCAGAGAGGCAGGCAGAGAGAGAAGGGCAGGGGCAGGGGGGCAGGGTCCCTGCTGAGCAGAGAGCCAGATGCAGATGCGGGGCTCCATCCCAGGACCCTGGGACCATGACCTGAGCTGAAGGCAGAGGCTTTAACCAACCGAGCCACCCAGGTGCCCCTCATATTTGATTATTAATAATGCAGAATAAGTAGTCAACTAAGAGCTTCATCTGTAAAGATAATAAGGAATATTTGGGAAATGGAAAATTATCTATGGTTAACTTGTTCAAAGAAGCTGAACTTCTGCTTTCTGGTGAAAAATCATCTGATTACTACCAAATTAAAAAACCTGCAATTTGGACAATGTGAAAGGTGTACAGTTATGATTGTAACAGCAAAGAAGTAATGTGTAGTTTACCTTTAAAATGATATACTGAAATACAAATCATGTACAAACTATTTAAAACTGCTCTTAAGAAAAAAAGAAAAGGTAAAATTCACTTGTTGCAACCATGCTGCACTGAATATTTCCAGGGAAGTCATCCTAAGTTATTAGTGAGTGTTGATTAACATCAACTTATATAAGATCCATTTAATTTCAGTTAACTGTTACC
Source organism: Taxidea taxus jeffersonii (assembly GCA_003697995.1). Classification (NCBI taxonomy): domain Eukaryota; kingdom Metazoa; phylum Chordata; class Mammalia; order Carnivora; family Mustelidae; genus Taxidea; species Taxidea taxus. The sequence continues at coordinate 149,190 of RCUC01133386.1, read as the reverse complement.
TAAGTGACCTGCCTAGATTTTCACAAAGCTACAGGCTAAGCCTATTTTGTCCCTGTTTTAGAGTAAAAACAATTTGGAATTGTCTCAATGTACATTTCAACAGCAGTAACAGGATATTCAAATTTGGAAAAGACAGAATTTATGGAAATCCCAATGCTTAATTAAATCACAGAATGAGGTTTTGAAGTAGTAAATAATAAATCACAATGAATCCTCAATCTGGTTGTCAAGGAAACTACTTTGCCTCTGCCATAATTGCTGTGATCCCCACCTTGCCCTTTTTGACACCAAGCCTTATCATGCATTCTGGTCAGAGACTGAGAAAGTAGCTTTTCTATTCCTTTTAGGCAATCATGTAACATGCATTGAGCTTGACTGAACAGGGCCATGCGACCATACAAACGCTGAATTCAAGGCCTTTCCTTTTCTATTTAGAGACAGTAATTAACCAGTGAACAGCAGTATATTTCTATCAAGCTTTAGATAGGAAATGGGACCAAGGCGCCTTGGCAGGTCTTAGCAGCTGTGTTTACAGGAAGTTTTCACTAATTTACTAATTTATTATCAGAAGACCTGTTTGTGAGCCAGCAATCATTAATATCTTAAAGTTAAATATCATTTTTTTGATTGCTCTGAAAGATCAGATAATAGCTCTGAAAGAGACATATGTAAAATAAACACAAATACACCAAAACAGTACATTTAATAATGGTAAACCAAATGTTTTTAGTAAAGCAGTAAAAGCAGTGCCAAATAGGTATAACCAGCTCAAAATCATTTACTTAACTCATCTCTCCTATTTTCTTTTATATTGGTCATGTTTCAAATAATAACGATTGTAAAATAAAATCCTGAAGTAAATTGGCAGTTTTATGTCCCTAATTCCATATACTGCTTCCACGGTATTCTATTATTTTTACTTCTTTAAAAATACTTGTTTTCTAATACAATTCTATTCATTTTCAAATTTTGAGGTTCTCTCTACTCATTGCAACCACTAAATAGTATAAAAGCAATATTACCATTCTATCTTTAGATTCTATCAGTCAACAATGAAAATCAAAATGATCTTCACAAGGAGGACAATTGCCATGATTCAGTGTCATCAATCTTTCTTCTTATTTACTTAAACTCAGTATGTTTCTCTAGAGCTCGTTACTTACCCAGCAATAAAGATAATAAAACTGACTATCTCATAAGTCTTAAAAGTTTCTGAGTGTTATATGAAAGAATGTATACATAGTGTTTAGTTCTGTTCAATGCCTGTTTAGTCAGAAAGCATTCAATAAATTTTAGCTTTCAACATCAATAGAAATTTCCCCATTTTTCAATACAAAACTAAAATACCAGACAGGTAGAGGTACCTGGTTGGCTCAGTTGGTAGAGCATTCTCCTCTCATCTTGAGGTTGTAAGTTCGAGCCCCATATTGGGTATAGAGATTATTTAAAAATAAAGTCTTAAAAAAGGAAAATAAAAAGGAAAAGAAAGAAAGAGAGGGAGAGAGAAAGAGAGAGAGGAAGGGAGGAAGAAAGAAAAGGGGAGGGAGAGAGAAAGAAAGAGAGAAAAAAAAAGAAAGGAAGAAAGAAAACCTTGTCTTGCCTAAGCATGGAAAGTAGCTAGTTAAATAAAACTAATAAAGTGTAATAATTATGGGAACTCAGGCAGCGCTTTAGAAATGGAAAAATAATAAAGTTAAAATAGCTAATACCTGGAAGAAAAGGATCTGGAATCAAAGTTTGGTACAGTATCAAGAGAAACTCAGGGCAAGTAGCCAGGATGTAAAAAAATTCACACAATATGAAACTTATTGCTTAAATATTTTCTCCCCATTCTTATCTTATTTCAAATTAATGGATTTACTTATCTTCTTTTAGAATTAGTAACTACAAAATGTCCTTGAAAATAGGAGGAGCAAGAGGGTATTTACATTTCTTCAAAAATCTGCATCAAAGCAATATAATCAAAGCTTAATTACTTATGCAACTAGATGCGAAAAGAAGATGATCTCACACATTCCTATTGGCTCCACCATGTTAATTCAATGTTACATTGAATACTGGTATTTGATTTTCTTGATGCAGCTGAGAAACTTAAAGAAAGGACTTTCTATAGTAGTTAAGTACTCAAGTATTGTTAGAATGCTACCCGATTCTTATTCTCTGCTTAAGCTCTCTCATATAAAATACACCATCCCGAAAATGAACTGCATAACGTCTCAGACTAAAGCAACATACACTATGAAATCCTCTCTGTCCCACAGAAACACACCATACCTTAACTGGGTCAGTTAATTACGTGCTTTGGTTTCACAAACAAACTGCTGTTGCCAGCTGTATTCTAAATAAGAGTAAACAGAGACAGTCTGAGCTGTCAACAAAAGACATAATTAAATAGAAAAAATGCTGTCAATAAAACATGGCTACAACATTTAAAACTTTGAAAACAAGTAAGGTCAACCGGATTTGGAATAGACCATCTATCAATACATCTTAACCACTAACTAGATGGGTCAGATAAGAATAATCTAGAAGGGAAAAGCTCAAAGAAACATATTTGTGGGGAAATGTTTTATGCAAAAGAAGGTTAAAAGAGATTTTAAAAACTTTTTTAGCTCTTCTCGACTAGGATTCCACAAGAGACTAAAGCCCTACCTAAAATGATTGAGAATCTTTTCCCCCAATTTTGCTATTCTAAATACACTGGAAAGAAGTTGACTCATTACATACAATGGATGTCTTAGATCTTAGTTATCTACCAGAACAGACTGAAAGGGGTAAATAGAGCACCCTCCTTAAAAACTATAAGAAAAGACTCCTTATTTTTATTTTTAAGTTTAAAAGATGTTACGATTACAAAAGGCTATAGTTAACCTGTCCTTCAGGGGTATCTTCTAACCATAAAGCTAGTTTATATGTTTACAATGTTCTAATTTTCCAACTGCTTTCACATTTGTTTACTATGTCATTACCCATATAAGCAACTCTAGTTATTTGAACATGTTTTGCAGGAAGCTTAAATTCTTATTATAAAAAAAAATTACTATAATTTTTTTAGATAAAATTAACTTCCATTCTGATAAATACTGAAAGGGCCAAGAAAATATGTAGGACATTTTAATTATTGGTAGTATATTTGGCATAATCAAATTCCTTCCATAGATTTGCTAAAAAGCGATCTCTTACCTATATGATAGAAACCAGGAAACTCACAGACCACAAGGATTTATGGGGGGAAAAACCATCTCCACCTATTTAGCACCAACCTAATTTTTGGTTGCTTGATCACCTCTCTCATTTCTATTTAGAATCATTTTTCCTAATACCTAAAATCAGAAAACAAAATGCACAAATTCTGTATAACCTCAAGGCTTCTACAGTACATCTATCTATATTGCCTTATCAGAGAAGCAGGAAAGTCAATTCTAATGGCAGACTCAGCAAAAAAGCTACGGGTAGGTCTCTAAACAATTCTCACCCTCACGGAAAGAAAACGTGCATCAATCAAGTATCCACTGACTGCCACTTAGCTGCTTTAGCACAGGGTCTGAGGCAGATTTAGGGCAAGATTAAGATAAGACATTGTCTTCACCTTGGATAACTTGGGAAGCAAAGAAACAGATCTATACAAAGAATATATATATCCATTCAATCATGCAGCACAGACTGTAAGGTGTAAAAATTGGGAGTAAAGAAATATTAATGAGCACTAGTATGGTGAAATAAGATGCTATGAAGGAAGGGAAATCTCATTTTAACCTTGAAGGATGAGCAGAGAGACAATACAGAAAGAATGACAACCAGAAGTTAAGAACAATCTTAAAAGTTGGTTCCTTCCTGGGCCTGTGGGTGGCTCAGTGGGTTAAGCCTCTGCCTTTGGCTCAGGTCATGACCTCAGGGTCCTGGGATCTGCCCCACATCAGGCTCTCTGATCAGCAGGGGGCCTGCTTCTGCCTGTCGATCTACTTGTGATCTCTCTCTCTCTCTCTCTGTTAAATAAGTAAAATCTTAAAAAAAAAAAAAAAGAAAGAAAAAATAGGTTCCTTCCTTCCTCCCTCCCTCCCTATTTTTCTTATGTCTTTCTTACGTGCTGTTTGTAACAACATGAAAATAACAAATGTGATTTGACAGGAACAATGTAAACATTAGCGTGGGATTAATATTTAAAATACAGAGGAATTAATACCTTACCAAAAAAAAGTTCTATTGCTCATTATTTTGAGTGCCATATCCATCATTCCCCATACAATTTCATAAGAATATAGTTTTACACTTAACATATAAACCTATTTAATCCCATAATATAGAATGTGAGTACACTGGTATTTCAAAGAAATATATGAAGAAATGAAGCTGGGGGCCCAGGGGAGTCATACCACCACAATGTTAAAGACCAAAAGGTGCTATTGGTTAAATTCAGGGTTTAAAGGGGTAAGACTAAGAGATCTTAAAATTGTTTTCTACAAAAAACTTTCAATGCTGAAAAAACTTAATCTTCTATCTAAAACAATCAGAGGTTATTTCATGTCCTTTACTCAGAGGGACAGGAAATGTCCAAGTACTTGAGAAATAACTCTCCTGACAGTATCTGTAATAAGAGAGAAAGCATTCTAACAGGGATACCCACAATTTGTGCAAGTGATCATGCTTTGAAAAAGGAAAAAAAAAAAAAAAATCAAGGAATTTCTTTAAAAGAAGACACTGGCAAACTGAAGTATTATTTTTTTTAAAGATTTTATTTATTTATTTAATACAGAGAGATCGAGATCACAAGTAGGCAGAGAGGCAGGCAGAGAGAGAGGAGGAAGCAGGCTCCCTGCTGAGCAGAGAGCTTTAACCCACTGAGCCACCCAGGCGCCCCTGAAGTATTTTTTTTTAACCTGAAGTATTATTATCTTCAGTGTTCAGAAGAGGAAACAAATCTCAGCAATTAAGAAGGCTATTTTTGTTCACAGTACTAAAAATTAGAACTGGAAATCAAATTCAGTTATTTTATATTTTAGCTTCTATAACATTTGATTTTTTTTACCACAAGTATGAAGAATAGTCACTATAAGAGTTCCCTTACATTTCATTGTGGATACACCTTTCTCACTTAGGCAAATTCATTTTAAATATTTTATTTTGGTTGAGTAAATAATCACCAATCAAGTAGTTATAAAGCTTTAAAAAACACATCTAATCCAATTGGGCAGTGTTCCAGATAAGGAAACGATAGTCCATAAATAATAAGTCTCTGCCCAAGAATATGTTTAGTGGCAGGTTAGTGGCAGGGAAAGGTCAAAACAAATTATTTACTTTCAACTGTGATGATTCTAGCTTTTCAAGCATTTAGTTATAAGGATTTTGAGATTTTTCCCAAGTCTCTTCAATGATAGCTCTATGTTTTAAGAACAGTTCTGTTTCTCCAGATATTTCCTAATCACACAGACTCTGAATCTACTTATCCATATGATGCATTTCTAACTCCAGAATGCTAGATTCCCACAGTGTGGTCCTACACTGGAAATGACTCAACGGTTTCAAAGCCAATCAGACATACAGATCATTCCTTGAAAGGGTCCAGGTGAGGGTAAAATGAAGAAATAGAAAAATTACTTTCATATTTTGTGTCATTGTTAGGTTAACAAATTTGCTTTTTGTTTTTGTTTTTTTTTTAAGACTTTATTTATTTATTTGACAGAGAGAGATCACAAGTAGGCAGAGAGGCAGGCAAAGAGAGAGAGAGAGAGGAAGGGAAGCAGGCTCCCTGCTGAGCAGAGAGCCCGTTGCGGGGCTCGATCCCAGGACCCTGAGATCATGACCTGAGCCGAAGGCAGAGGCTTTAGCCCACTGAGCCACCCAGGTTCCCCAACAAATTTGTTTTAATTAAATGGTTTTAGGGGAAGTATCTTCTTTCCGATTGTGTATTTATTTATATTTTAAAACTGCTAACTTTTTATATGAATCAATTATAGCATATAACATGTTATCTTTTTAAGAAAATACATCCTAGTGTGTTCAAGAATACAACTATAAGCTATATTTATTTCAAGTTTCCCATAATGTCATTTACTCTAGTTTTTAGCCTTTTATGTGAGATTGAGCCAGTTCATGATTATAAAAGAGTTGGAAATAATAACCTGTTAATTTAAAAGGGACACATTACAACATCTCTCTCTGGTATTACAATATTTTAATTTCCTTTTTGAAGACAATCTCCTTGGAAAGATATCATCTGCTAGTATGTTAGTACTATTAAGCAAAGTAATGAATAAATGTCCTCCTCTGCTGTGAGAAGGGGACCTTAAATGAAATACAGAAAAAGAAGTATAACTAACAGATTCAGAGCCATGTAAAAAGCGTTTTTTTTATTATTTAGTTTCTAAACTAAAGAATGATTTTTAAATGCATGCTTTAATAATAAGTATAAATAAATCTTCTAAAATCTATTTTTTACTCCAAGTAAAGAATATATTAACAAAACAAGCAACTAAAAATCAAGCTTCCGATCATTTCTTTTCATGTGATGTCTTCGCCATGTATTCATACATAGTTAGGCTATGTCCCCAACATAAATATCATATAATTTAAAAAACATACACATAATGACTTAGATTTCATATGTTGTTACATTTTTACGTATTTTGAAACATTTTCCAAAAATGTGTCATCAGTATTCAATGAATGGAATAAAGTAATGTCTATTTATAAATAATTGTAAGAATGTCAAATCAATTAATAACTAGACTTCTGATCTCTACTACACTAATTTCTATGTATGTGTGATATGGGACCTGTGTACCTTATGAGAAACTGTGTCATCTCAGGTTACATTAAGGAAGAAGAGCAGGGCAAGTCACTATCTAATCTTCCTATGCCTAATGGATTGCCTTTGAACACAAGAGATTTACTCACTTGGAAAACTATGGATCCCCTGAATCTCTATGGAAGCTTACCAGAGAATAAACCTCACCCATTATTGTAGTACAATTTCAGGACCAGGAACTATAAATGCTTATTCATTAAAACTACATAATATTCTAATATAGTAAAACAAATGAAAAATTATAGATTTTTATAAACACTCCCACGTAGCTTTTTTTAAAACCTGTAAATATGATTTACAGAGATTTTTCTTTCTTTCAAACACAATTAAACTTCCTTTGTCAAGCCTAACTCATGATTAACACCTGGTAAACATTTCAAATAGTTCTAATGGCTATTAAGTAGCTAAACTGCACTCAGTAACTTCTAAGGGCAAGGTATCCCGACAGTATCCATTTAAGCTGCTGGCAAAATTTCTTTCAAGATCTATCTCAAACCTCTTTTCCCAAAATACCAAGTTTTCCTTTTAAAACAAAGTGTCTTAGTGCTTTATAAATATTAATTTCTTGAATCCTCCTAACAGTGCTACTGTAATCAACCCTCATGTTAAGATAAGTAAAACCAGACATAGAGAGGTTAAGTAAGCAGCCCAAGGTCATATGCAGGAGAGTACTTCTATTTAAGACTGAACAGGCTGATTCCGGACCCAGACTATGTTCTTAAGCGCTATGTCATGCCACCTTAGTCATGTCAATTACAGCAATAAATTCTGATGCACAGCGATAAAGGCAAACACTTTTTAGTTTGAAAGTCAGTCTGGAAAATCCACATCATCTTCAAGTGAGAATATCTATCACAACAAAATGTTGTTATTTCACTGGCACTCAAAACAAACAAATAAGAACTATAAAAAAGGGTGATTAGGGAGCAGGCATAGGAATTAAGACTCAATACTGCAGAATGAGGGGCTGAGCAGGAGTGGTTAAGATGAGCACCCAGGGGGGTGCCTGGGTGGCTCAGTGGGCTAAAGCATCTGCCTTCTGCTCAGGGCTCAGGTCGTGATCCCAGAGTCCTGGGATTGAGCCCTGCATCTGGCTCTCTGTTCGGTGGGACTGTCTGCTCAGCAGGGAGCCTGCTTCCACCTCTCCCTGCAGGCCTCTCTGCCCACTTGTGATCCCTGCCTGTCAAATATTTAAATATTTTTTTCTCTCAGTCTGAGGGTTTGAGTCACCTTGAATCTGCTACTAACTTACCGCTATCCTGAACAAATATCAACTCAAAAAAATATTTCTCAAGTAAAAAATGAAAGGGTTGGATTTAAATTATCTCCGAAGTCCTTTTTAAATTCAACAGTCTTTATCTTTGTCATTCAAGTTAAACAAGAATTTTTGATAGTCAGGTGACTCTACTTGTTATTACATGAATGGTCTGTTAAGTGTAAATCAAGAATTTCTTTTGTGGTCCAAAATGGTCTAACAGAATCAATGGAAAATACTCACTTTGTAGTATATCTGCATTAGTGCAAAAGATCACATGTTGTCCATTTTAGTATCATTAAGAGCTTTGTAACAAAATAACGGAAAACAATATAACAAAGGTACAGCCTTAATAAATGTTGAAATTCTTAAATATTATTTCAAGGTAGAATACGAAGTTATGACAGGAGTAAATGAGAAAAGAGACCTGTATCTGCTTTAAAAGAGATTTCAAGATCATATTCAAAGCATATGATAAAGCCAACCTCAATTCCTCTTTGGCCAGGCATTAAAACTTTTTATACTTTTGATTTCACTTATATTGTATACAGTCATATATGAAAAGCATTTTGATAGTTTAGCTTTAAATATTTAAAAAATTAGCTCAAATAGGCTAATTTTTAGAAAATGTCAACTTTTTAAACTACCTATGCCATTCAGTGTAAGACACACAAATGTGAAAATCCTCAAGGTCTAGATTCTTATTCAAATGAATAAAGACTTATTTCACAAGCCCTTGATATACAGTATTCTCCTTTATGTACTTTAAAAAGTTGAACTACTATCACAAATGCATAACTGATTTATGGGGGAGAAGTTCAAGTGAAGGACATATTACTAACTGTGCTTAAAGAGACAGGGTGGAAGAAAATGTACCTCTCTGGAACATTTTAAAGGCAATATTTAAAAAATGCAAATACTGGATACAGGCAAAGCTCCCCATTTCACATCAGCACATAAGTCACAATAAAACCAAAGTCCCCCTCCAAAAGTAGTAACAAAAAGGGAGAGTATGTATCAGGACACAAATAAAAGGCATATCTTTTTCCATGTGAATATGGTAGGAAGGGTGCTGCACTCAATTACTCTTTTAAGGAATAAGATTTAACTGTTGTTCCAAGTTTATAAAGTACATCAAGGATCTAATCACAACATGGCACAATATTAAAGATTCAAATGTATCATAGTTCAAATGCTATGTAACAAGAAACAATGCAGTTAAAAGTCTATGGAATGGAATGTATTCATAATTTTTCTGTCACTCAAAAGCATTATACAGGTGCTTTAATCAATTTTACTCCATATTTCTCTATTTTTTTTAAAGGATAGAAATGGATCTTTATTTTCTTATCCATTTTCACCCCATCCCCTTATGAAAAACTATTTAAACCAGTGACTTTTTCAACCAAACAGTAAAAGATAATTATTATTAGGGAAGTGGGCTGGCTGTTGGACAGTTGTTCACTCTGCTTGTCACATCCCTTTAATGCAACTCTGATTTGCCTTTGTTCTGACAGTAGCAAACAGCTGCTTGTAAATGAGCCACTATCCCCCCCGCTGCCTCCCATTATTCCCCACTTTTGTTTGACAAGGTCACTTGCTGAAGGGATTTTGTGAAGAAAGAATGTGCAACCTATAGAATTAAGAGTCTAGGACATAAGCAAGCCAGGTATTTTTCTTTTGGGAGCATGAGCAAATCATGACCACAGGGAAAGTTTTCTGGCCTTTGAGGAGGTCAAACATTTCTCCTTTAATACTAATTTCAAAAACCTAAAGCTATATCACAAATTACGACTTTTCTGTAAATTCTCTTTCCTTTAAATTTACATGACAGTTGTATAAAATACAGACAATCGCAAAATAATATTACAAGCACATGTTAATAAATGCTAAGATGTTACTCCTCTGCTGTTTTGCAATGGGAGTTCACTGGAAAACAGCAACTGGAGAAATATTTTTGGAAAACTGGAATATAATCCTATAGGTTCTTTTATTTCAAATTTCAGTAAAAATTTCATTTATGACTAATTTCATTAAAAGTAATAATGAAAGACCTCCAGAATCAAAAATTTCACAGTTGCACTCCATGTTGTTACCTTTAATGAACTTTACACATTATATAAATTAATCCAGACTGAAGCTGATTACTAAAATGTTTGATCAATATTCCACCAATGTTCCAAAAGGCGTAATTAACACTATAAAGCAAGGCTCACCTTTAATTTCCACCTTGACCTATGATCTTCAGAAGGACTTAAAGATACATTATGACAGTCTCATACAATTAAGTTGTTTCCAAAGAGAGGCATGCAGAAAGAGTGGAATGGCAGGCTTTTGATGTCATGGATGAGCATAAAGAGGGCATGTTGGAGCAGCCACTCATCCAAAATGAATCATGGTTTTGTGGTTTTGAAAGTCTATGAGTGGGAAAAGATCTAGGAAACTCTTTATGGATTCTATGGATTCTTAAGATAAAACCACCCAAATGTCTCACAGAAACCTGGAGATAAAGAATTATTCACAAATATGATTTCTCACTATTCCATCTTTTTACGTGTATCTAAAATTAGACAGCTTTGTACATTTTTCTCATCTTAATATATAACCGTCAGAAGGAATGTGAACCTACAGTAAACTTTATCAATCAATAACTAAAACAAATTCTTTTCAGCAACACCAGTGCACTTTGGATGTGTTCACTGGTGAGAATTAGGTATTTCCATATCAAGGAGAAAATTAAGAATCATATGATTATCTCAAATTCCTTCATTCTGTACTCAAATATTACAATACTATTCGTAGAATATACTATCCAAGTTTTCAAAAAATTCCCAGCCTCCTGCCATCTAATATACTCAGCAAATTTTACCAGTCTTGTCTCATGCGGAAGGCATCCGAACTCTAAAAGTGTTTTTACTACCTTAGCTAGGCTGACTTTGTATACCTCCTAAAGGCTACTCCATTTTCTCTCATTCTTAGCCATAACTCTGATCTATCATTTATGGTATTCAAATAAAATGTTTTTTCCTACATTTCAGTCAGAATGTCAAAGCACCTTCACCAAGTACCATATTTAAAGACATATTAAAAAGTGTTATAACCAAATTATATTTGATTATCCAGTGTTAACAAGTATTCACATAAAAAAAAAAAGAGCTAATGGTAATCCCTTATAACAGCCTTTACTATTGCACAAAGATTTGAACAGCCTAGTAGTTCACTACTGAGAGCATAGGACAGAAGATTTTCAGCTTCATTTATATTCAGAGGCAGGCAAATCACCCAAACTCATTTACATCCCTCCATTTTCCTTACAGTGTGTTAACAGCAGGTGGTCTATCCATACCATCTCTGAAATAGGTAGGTGGCTTAAAATGCCTTTACATTTCAGTCAAGACCCTGAATTAAAAATAAACTTGAGCTTTAACTTCATCATTTTCTCTACAAGATGCAGTAATACAGAATAAACACAGTACTTAGTTTGTTCTTATTTTAATCTACATTCCACATTCTGGTTTCATACCATACATTTGCTCATTTTAATCCTTCACATTCCCCAAAGAGTTAAGCATTTAAGCTAACAAAACAAACAAAATGATCTAGTAATAAATTACAAGTGTTTCTGATAGTCTTATTTTATTTATTTTTGTACACTATAAACTTGCCAGCATTCCTTTTACTGATGAACATTTAAAAAAAACAAACAACATTTTTAGGGGTGCCTGGGTAGCTCAGTAAGTTAAGCATCTGACTTAGGCTCAGGTCATGCTGGGGGTTCCCTGCTCAGGAGGGAGTCTGTTTGTCCCTCTCCCTCTGCCACTATCCCACTCATGTGCTCTCACTCTTGCTCTCTCTCTCTCAAAAATCTTAAAAAAAAAAAAAAAAAAAAAAAGATAGGACTGTAAAACATTTTTTTTAAATAAAAAACTATTTTGACACTAACACAATAGGAAAATCATGATTATAGGGACCCCTGGGTGGCTCAGTTGGTTAAGCAGCTGCCTTCAGCTCAGGTCATGATCCCAGAGTCCTGGGATCGAGTCCCACATCGGGCTCCTTGCTCGGCAGGGAGCCTGCTTCTCCCTCTGCCTGCCTCTCTGTCTGCCTGTGCTCGCTCTCGCTCTCTCTCTAACTAATAAATTAAAAAAAAAAATTAAAAAAAAAAATCATGATTATATAGACTATGTACTAGCCCTAAGATATCCAGAATATACCTACATAGGTATTTATAAAAATATCTTAGTGTCATCTATTGGCAATGATTTTTCAGAAACAAAAGTACAAAACATTTAATAAAATTTCTAAAGACATATGCCTCCTTTTTCTTAATCTGAAATGAGTATTAGGAGAGCCAGATTAAAACACAAAAGTCGATTAGTATCAGTACTTAACAGGGTAAATAAATAAATCTTTGTGAGAAGAATATGTCAATACAAAAAGGTTACAGGGAACATTCAAATCATTAGCATCAGAAGGACCTTCAAAATAAAAATATGAAAGATTTAAACTATGTAGTGTAAAAATTGATAAGAATCCTTTGAGGTAAGGGAGGTGATTCTAAACTTGAAGTTTTTCACACTAGAGTCAAGATTTCTAAGAAACTCTGTCTCCATATCCATGAAAACTTACAACTCAGAAAGTTGTGGCCTAACTTTTAAAGATTTTCATTACTACTTTGGTCCTGTGCATTTCCTTGAGAATACAAAATAGGGAGGGAGCAAACTAAATCTAAATCCTCATCTTTTAAAAAAGATGCCAAGGGGTGCCTGGGTGGCTCAGTCCTTGGGCATCTGCCTTCAGCTCAGCTCATGAGCCCACGGTGCTGGGATGGAGGCCCTCATTGGGCTCCCTGCTCAGCAGGAAGTCTGCTTCTCCCTCTGCCCCTGCTTTTGTTTCCTCTCTTGCTGTCTCTCTCTCTCTCTAATAAAAATAAATAAATAAAATAAAAAAGATGCTAGATTTGATTTCTAAACAATTTTAATCTCTCTGCCTATCCATGTCTAGTGACAAATACTTAAAATCAATGAGAAATGAAGTAAGACTTATTAAAACACGTGACTTGAAAAGTAGTTGTAGTTTTATTTTTCATTTTCCACCAATAATATAGTCACTTACAATTATTTATATAGTTCAGAACCAGACAATAAAAATATTGTCTCCAAAAGAGGCAAAAAAGATGATCATTGACTAATGATTAGGTAATAACTTTTTTAAGTAAAATGGAACTTGTTTTTTAAAAGTAGTTTCATGTAAGTACCAACGAATGTAAGTATCTGAAAGTATTCTCGAGCAGAAAAATAGAAAACCTTAAAAAAAAAAAAGTACAGTTTTGGTGTTTTAACTATGCTAACACGTAAATGAATATAGTACAAATTGAAACTATTTTTGACAGTATAACATGGATAAAAACCAGAACCTTGATTCCTTCATAATATTGCCTGCAAATGTAAAAATGTTTTCCACTAGGACTAGCTATTCTGACAACTTAAAATGTAGTTTATATTCCTATATCTTGAAAATAATTTCATAGCCCAATTAAATTATCATTATGGGTACTTTCAAAATATGAGGCCATTACTTGAAACTGACAAAGAGAAAAGTCCCTATGTCTGTTTTACTTGAAAATTGATTCTTGCAATTAGAAATGTTACCTTATAAAGTGTTACTTTGTGTTAATATATACCAAGATGTTGCAAGAAAGGATAAACAGAGTATTTACTTCTAATTAGAGCATTTCAACTACTAATGGGAAAAGAACACTGGTAATTTCTTGTTTTTAGACTGAGTAGATGTACTAAATAAGATCTAAGGAATCTAATTATTCCAATTTAGGTAATTAAAGTTAAAAAAAGTTTCTGTACAAGTCATAAGCTTCAACAAATGTTAGGTTATCAAAAAACGTAATTTTTAATAAATTAACTACATTTTATTCTCCTTTCATAAAAATCTCATGAATATGTATAAAAAGTTTTATGTGCAGATACACAATATGTATGAAATTAACTCTGAATAATTGTCTGGCATAAACCAAGTCTTTTAATTTCATACAACTCTCATTATGAATGTTACCAATTTTGTGTTTTTGCTCCATACATGAAAATGTGCGTTTCCTCCTGTTCAATTTCGACATGGTGTAACACTACAGTTTTCAAGATACGTAGCTGTAATATTTGCCAGTGTAGCTCAAGTGACTAACACGTTGTCATACAAAGATATGGACACTTAATAAATAAATACAAAAGAATTCAAAATTAAACGTGACCTCATGAAGAGTCCACTTAAATCTGCCTTTAGAAACAAACAAAAAAAGCTAACATGTCAATCTAAGTAAACAGAAAATATGATCTGAATATTTAATGTATCTTATCCAATTTTAAGAAGTCATTATTAGGGGCGCCTGGGTGGCTCAGTGGGTTAAAGCCTCTGCCTTCGGCTCAGGTCATGATCCCAGGGTCCTGGGATCCAGCCCCACATGGGGCTCTCTACTCAGCAGGGAGCCTACTTCCCTTCCTCTCCCTCTGCCTGTTTCTCTGCCTGCTTGTGATCTCTGTCTGTCAAATAAATAAATAAATAATCTTTTAAAAAAAAGAAGTCCCTATTATATTTTACATAATATAATATGTATATAATATAATATGTAATATAATGCTTATATTACATTTAATAAATCAATGGTTTTCAAGACCAATTTGACATTCATCCTTCCTCTCTACACAACAGTGAGAAATTATACTTCTTTATAAACTGTTTAGAGAATAGTTGAAGTATTGAAAAGTATACCTATATGTTGGTTGATTACTATTATAGTACTTTCATATGTATGCTCAAGTGCATTTACCATGGTTGGAAGTCATTATACAGAGTAATTTAATACTACTTCTACAGTCTTTGAAAATACTGGAAAACATACCTTGAAGAGGAAAATGAAAGAAAAAAGAGACCTGGAGAAAAACACAAGAAACAGATTTGTACCTATACCTGGACAACAATGTGGTCTTGTATCTCAGTCGAAAACACCCACATAGGTGGCACAAGCCAGAAACCCAAGAGTCAACCTGACACCAGCTTTCCCACCTCAAACTCTGGTTGGTTTTAATGTGTTTTTTTTTTTTTTTCAAGCCTTTCCTTTTCTTTGTCTCTACTTTCAGCAAGATAATCCACTTACTGATCTTTTGATTCCTGAGCTCTCATAACATCTTCTCAAATATCCCCCCATACCTTTTAGTTCCACCCTCCTTACCTCACAATCTTTCTCCTCACAGCAACAATGACCTTTCCAAACACAATCTGATCAGGCCAAGCTCCTGGTTATGACCAGCTCTTAGCATAAAGATGAAAATCCTGAACATAGCCCATAGGGTCCCACTTGATCTGAACACAAGATCTCTCAGCTCACACAGTACTTTTACTTCAATTAGTCAAATGTGCCAAGCACCTTTCAGTTCTCCACAGAATAACACAGCTCCCCTAACTTGGTCAAATATTCCCACCTACATTCCAACTCTTTGTTTTATTTATTTATTTTTTATTTATTTATTTATTTATTAAAGGATGAGAGCATACAATGTACAAGGAGCTGGCTAAAACAAAGATAGGATTCCCAGCCACATGGAGCCAAAATTAGTGCAAATAATGGGTACCTAACTCTCTCTCAAAAGATGTTAAAATAAACACACACATCCATGCTGCAGAAGGTACTAATAAAGAAATAGATGAGGGGCTGTATGTCTGGAGGTTGTAGGAGAAGAGGATATTTT
Organism: Taxidea taxus jeffersonii; assembly: GCA_003697995.1. NCBI lineage: Eukaryota > Metazoa > Chordata > Mammalia > Carnivora > Mustelidae > Taxidea > Taxidea taxus. The sequence goes on along the minus strand of RCUC01133386.1, from coordinate 133,373 downwards.
AACGGGCAGGTTAGCTTCTCTGAGATAAGAATATTTTAATTTTAATCTAAAAGAGATAGGTAATTGTGAGTAGGGGAGGGGAAAAGAATTCTGGGCAAAGAAACTACAGGTGTAAAGGCCTTCAGATGTTTATAGAAACTAAAATAAGACTGGTAAGCCTGAAAACAAGGCAGTCTATCCAAGAGTGGCTCCATGGAAAGCCAGAGAGAAAACCTAAGTTACATCACATAGGGGTTTACACCAATTGAGGACATCAAAGAATTTTGAATATGGAAAGAAAGTGACTCAAATTATGTTTTATAGAGCTCATTTTTGCTAACCTGTGGAGAATAAACAGAGAAAGAGCAGGGGAAAGGGAGTGGGGGTGGGAGGACTCAGAAGAAACTGGCCACTATACCAAGAAACCATCACTGTAGAACCTACCCCATTTGTAATTTATTTAGTTAATGCGGTCTCCCCCAGATTTTAACCAAGTGTAAGTTAAAACTTGTCTGGTTTTTCTTCAACAATATCACCAGTGTCTGGAATATAGCAAGTGGCAAAGATGGATATAATCAATGAAAGCCTTAAAGACAAAAAGAAAAAGTCAGTAAAATTTTTATAACACACACATATACAAATCTATTCAAAGTAGAACTTCATTATTAAGTAGATTCTAAGGGTATAATACTTTGTGTCTGTGTGAATCTTCTTATTTACCTGGGAGTTGTTGCCCAGCTTTTAGCAAATTCTCCAGGGTATCTATAAGCTCCAAAACTTTAAGTACCACTGAAGCCTATATCTCACCATAAATCTAGAAGGTAGAGTTGTCATAGGCCATAGAACAATCTAAAATAGAACAGTGAATAGAATCTAAGTTCTTCACAGATGCATAAATTAATATCTGATACTCAAATGAAGTGTAGATATCATACGAATTAAAATTTTTAAAAACATTACTTTCTTGACTCTGCAATTAATTATTAAGTTTTCCTTTATAATTGTATTTCATTTTGGTACTTCATTTATTGGCAATTCCAAGTAAGGAAAAGCAGTGCACAATCACACTTTTTTTAATGTTTGTGTATAAGCATTATTCTGTAGATAATCAGATATTGTTTTACAGTTACTTAACAAGTTTCTTTCAAGTACAGAATTAAATACAAAACTCACTCACCAACCTCAATTTTGTTTTCTCTCTTGTTTATTAGTAGAGCTACCTCCTAATCTCTGACTTTCTTATACATATCTAAAAAGAGCTAAATGGCACAGGCCCATGTGCACATAGCAAAGGAAGTCAGAACACTCTAGGGAAGGATATGGTTTGTTTTTATAGACACCCAAAATAGCACTCCCCTCTTCCCATGGGGCTTAACAACAACGCTACCTCATCCCCTCTAGTTTCACAAAACACTATGATATCCAAGCTATGTTTTGTTATTTTGGGGAAGTAGACGTTTCAAAACATTGAGATTGTGGCAATCACCAAACACTAATCATAATAGTAGCCTATTGTCAAAATCAAGTAAGATGCATAAGAATTTTGAGATATGAAAATATTGCCATTTTTAAAGCAGAATCAATTGGCTACTATAAGATCACTAGAAATATTTTAGGAGGTTAATCTCTCATTTATCTTGTCTAATTAGACTAGAAATGAATCGCTCCTATTAAATTTACTTAAGAAATACTACTTAAATTAGTGTTTTTTCCTATTCTCCATAGTTAAAAAAAAATCATTATTCTATGTAACAAAGATCTCAAATTCTTTTGTTTAGAAGCACCATGCAGCCCTTAAATAGCTTAGTATACTTTATTTGTAACCAGAGGTAGCAAATTGCATTCTAGCAATGAAAGCATTTACTTGCGACTTATCATTCTGTATTTTGAGCTCACCCTTGGTTAATGTTTGTTAAGACTGTGTAAGATTCTGATGCTAAACACGAGGACTCCAGAGTACCTATTTCATGCAAACACTGAAATCACATAAATCCCAAATATCTGTGAAAGATTACTTTCTTTTGTGTAAGATATATAATCAAGTTAACAACTCAGTAATTAAAATATACTCGCAGAAGTGGATCTTGTGTGGAAAATGAATGCAAGATTACAAAATGTCTTATATCAGTAAAACGTAGCTTCAATAAGAATTTCCAATAATTTTCATGGAAATTTACATATAACTTATTTCTTTAAAATATCTTCTGACTACCACAGTAACAACTGGAAATTAACACTGAAAGGCAGTTTTAATGATTTCTTTAAAACGTTTTGAAAAAAACAGGACTTCTTTATCTCTACATATTTAAAAGGGAACAAGATATATAAACAGTAGTATTTGTTCACTGAACCAATACCTACTGAATATGCTAATGCGAGCCAAGTAGTGTTATGTGAAATAAAACTTGAGGAAACAAAAGGGAAAAAAGACAGATCCTTGTCCTCATAGAGCTTATAGTGGGACATACAAATAGAAGTACTTACAGATACTAGAACTGTTAAAGAAGAAAAAAAACATAGGATGATGTAACTTGGGAGGTGCTTTCCATAAGATAGTTATGAATAGTCTCTCTGGGGGTTGACATTAATTAGAGCCAAGACCTAAAGGATGAGAAAAAATCAGTGATGTGACAACCCAAGGAATGAGTTCCAGGCGCAAGAAAAAGTCTGGCTTGTTCCAGAAACAGAAGGAAGGCAAGTGTACGAAAATGTTAACATTTCTTCCGTATTCCTATAAGTTCAACATAACTGAACAGTAAGAACATGGACCTGGAGCAAAGTTCGGATCTGAATCTCAGTTTTACTAACTTAAAAATTATGTGATCTTGGACAGTAAATTACCAAAATACTTAGACTATTAATCCCTAATCTACACAGTATAGAAAATAAGATCTATATTTTATGAGCATTAACATAAAAAAAACTTCCAGAAACAAAAAATGCCTAATAAACTGTTCCTTTTCCCAAAAGTGGTATCACTTTTATCTTTCTGAACTTTAAACAATTTTTTTAAATTTCACAATCTGTACAGAACATTTTAAATAAAAATATTTCAAACAAAACTTCCAATGCCCTTCAAAATAATTAAGTTTTCATGGAAAGTAATGATGTAAACCTTTCTCCCTCCCTTTAGGGTGAGGAACTATCTCCCTGGGAGTTCTGTTCTCAGCACTGTCTGTGGGGCATACAACAAAGGTTACTTATAAAGGCCACTATACTTCCCTGGGTATTTCTTAGAAGAAACAAACTACTGGCTCAAAACCAGTAACTAAAACTACTTATCCTACAGTTGAGGAAATCTAAGAAGCTAGGAAGAATTAGAGATTACTTCCTAGAACAGGTAGTTCCTAATCTACAGAGCTCAGAGGAAAGTGATCTCTTTATATTGGAAGGAAAACTGAATAAATCATAATCATTAAAGTAGATATGATGGGAATGTTCCATATTCCCAAATAAAAGTGATAAAAAAAAGCTGCAATGTAGTGAAGCTGATAAAATGCTTCCAGTTTCAATACTTCACATTTATCTTTGTATTAGTAAAAGTCTAATTAGGGAATGATTTGGCTCACTCACCAATATCATTGTATTTTAGCTAGTAAGTCAGAACTGAGATATGGCAAGAAAGTAACTGGAAAAAAAAAACAAAAAAACAAAAAACATGTTGTCCAGTGCTCCACAACTGGTTTTGTTTACCAATTGAAATTAAATTAAATTTTCGATAAACCAAAAAGGTTACAGTTTTAGAAATATATCTAGGAAGTTGAAAGACAATGGAGCATTTAATCTAAATTATCCCTTTAAGGTAGTCAAGCCTCTTTGTTTAGAGTGACAGTAACAGAGAAAAAGAATGGAGATACTAGCACATATGGAGAATTTGCTACCTGCAAAGCAGTATATGTGAGCTTTCTCAAGTTTTAGAAATAAAGTAAAATGGAGGGTCAGATCCAGGGAGACGAGAAAATCTAATTTTCCTGCTTCACTGTAAATATATTTATAGTGACTGAAACTTTCATACTAACAAAAATGCAAATGAGGCTGTCCAATTAAATAGAAAACATGCAATAATCATGTAACTATATATACACATATGTAATTTTAATCTTAATAAGCCACTTGCCAATTCATTCACTTGTGTAATATGGTACCTATGTCAATGGCTGCTATTTGGAGGAGAAGGAAAAAGAATTCTTCGAAGCACTGTCTCAGTGCTATAGGAAACACACTGATTTTTTTCCCAAATCAGAAGGAGGTCCTCACTAAATATGTACACATCTGCCAAGTGATATGCTGCCTTCAGACACATCACTTGGCAAATAATTTTGCAGACAAAAAAATCTTCATGCTTGATAGTTCTGAGGCTCACACCGAGTACCTTACTGTTAGAAGGATATATGGAATTAAGCCGTGAAATATATATGATGAGTTACTATTTTGGAATGCATGTGACTGTTGCCATATTGTTGTTGGCCCATACTCAGTAAAGTATGACCCATACTGACTCAAAATGCTGAAAATGTAAGTTTTCACTGTTTTAGTGATATATAACAAAGAAAAATTTAATTCCAGAATTTTTAGCTTTTCCTCCACAATAGATTGCTACTTATATCAGGAAATTACAATTGCATTCTAACATTTTTTTCTATAAATACCTAAAGCAGTTTAAAAACAAAGTATCTGCTGCTATCCAGTTAAATTCAATTCCCAGTACTAAGGAACTACAAAAGTCTGGAGGTGATTTAATACTTGTGACACATAATTCAATAAGTTTGGGTCAAATATATTAACTTCTAATCTTTTCAGACAACATCATTATTTATTTTATATACAATGTGTATAATACTACCTCCAATCTTTTTGTGTGAGAAAACATGCTCCTTTATTCTTTATCAGGCTCTCAATATATGATACCAGATTTCTTGGGTTTCCCCATTAACTGGCCCTAATATAAACAATTAAATCTTGCTTTACACTAAATCAAATGTAAATAACAGCAAGAAACTGAGATAACCCCACCCCACCCAAACAGCTATCTTTTCATCTGTTCATTACAATCCACTACTGGAAACTTAAAAATCATCACAGGAGAGAGCCACTGTTGTTTAGGGTGAAGTGTCACATTCTTCAAAGGGGTGGTGGGGCAGGCACGAGTGGAGGAAAAGGATTGTCAAACATGGTTTTAGATGATTTTTTCAGTTTCTAGGAGAAGATTCTTCCTGGGACTATCATTTAAAAACCTAGGCTCTTTGGTCACAAAGTAATACTTAGAAGACAACAGGAAAATACTATAACCGAGCAACCCTGAATCACATTCAATGGGTCCTGTGGGATGGGTACTTCAAAAGCATGCAATACAATATGAAGACCAACATGAGCTTTCCATCTTCAATTCAAATGAACAGGGCCTAAAGCCATAATGGAAACAACCCTACAGAGCAAGGATCAATAGCCTGAGAATCATACAAACCGATTTCTAATTCTTGTTCTGACACCAGTTATCTCTGACCACAAACAAATCACCTAAATTAACTGCACTGTTAAACTCCCATAAAACGGAGGCCCCTTGCTTTTATAAAATCTATACAGAATATTGTCTATGAGAAAGTACAAATATGACACTAAAAATCGTACTCCCAGTCTTCCAGTGTTTGCTTATTTTTCTCTGTGACTGAGTACTTACAAACCAGGATAGTTTTTATGTCATCTGATTTCATGGAAAGTTTTTTTCCACCAAAACAAGGTCTGGTCTTTTCTTTCTTTCTCTCTGTCTCTGTCTCTTTTTTTTTCTGCTTCAACAATAGTGTGAATAAAGAAGGGATTATTCATTTACTCATTCTACCAACAAATATTTATTTAGTATCTTCTCTAGGTCATACACTGCTTTGGCTGCACGGCACACATCAGCAGGTGTGAGAAGTGATAGGTGCACTTTCTTGGTCAAAGAATAAAAGTGCTATGAAAAACTGATATCTTTTCTCTAGAGTTTATAAAATGTGAATTCAGTCCAGAAAAAAGGCTTGCTCAGCTCTGTTAATATAGTCATTCATTCACCAAACATTTATTCATTTAAAATGTATTTGTTGTGCCTTGCCCTTTCCTGAAGTCTGAGAATCACACTGGCAAAAGACATGATCCCTGCCTTCCCATAGAATAAAGCTAAGTAAAACTACCTTTCAATCTAGAACTATTTATCACATGAAAAGACTGTAGTTACCTCATTACTGTTAGAGAGGAATAGTGAAGTCCAGGGGAAGATTTAAAACAAAACAAAAAAAAGTATAGGAGCTACTAGGTGGCTAAAAGAAAGTTAAAAAATTAGTGACAAACTAGAAGGGAAGCAAGAGTTGCTAAAGGTGTTGGCTCATTATGGTTTTTCCTAGTGCATTTACCAACAGGGATAATGTAAAAACATGGTTAATCTATTCTAAAAAGATGTCTATTTTTCAAAACTTAAGTTTTTTTCTCTCATCCCCTCAGACTCTTTCTTTAACAAAAAAATTCCTTGATACTATAGTATGATGAGTACATATTAATTTTCTCTTAATTTACAAACTTTGCCAGTTTCAACCTTGGCAAGCAAAATAAAGTTCAAGGATAAATATAGGATTTCTTTGTTCACAAACTGACTTCTGCTATATTCTATAATGACAAAACTGTATATAAATACACTGATATAAGACAAAAATACTAAGTCTAAACTCTTTTATGACAAAATACCACACAGAATATGTTCAAGGTCTATAGTAAACACATTCATGGATTTGTTAATAAAGAACAATATCAAATGTTAAAGGGCATTTTGGAAGTGATACTGATAGAGTCCATAAATATAATATATAACATATAAATCAATGAAATTTATATTTCTCTGGTCAATAGTGTATAGCAGCACCTTTAAATCAACATGTAGAACTGGCCATGACATTCTTTTTGTTTGTTTGTTTGTTTTAAATTTTATTTATTTATTTGACAGAGAGAGAGAGACAGAGAGACAGAGACAGCAAGAGAGGGAACACAAGCAGGGGGAGTGGGAGAGGGAGAAGCAGTGTGCTGTCCCCCTCGCCCCCCGGGACCCTAGGCTGGGATCATGACCTGAGCTGAAGGCAGATGCTTAACATGTAACCACCCAGGGGCCCCCTGGCCATGACATTCTAACATCTCTTATCAAGTGGTAGGTAAGTTTCTTAACTGATTTAATATTACTAAAACATTAAAATCTTTGCAAAATTAACTATGATAAAATACTTTGTCATCCTATTAAAATGTCAGTCAAATGTGCACATGTTCTAAAATTAATGAGGCAAGCACGTTTTTAAGTTAAAAAGAAATATATTGCTCCAGTAGACTTAACTTTATTTCAAAGTTTAGAGTCAGCATAGATACTGGCTCCCTCCCAATTTAATTTCTTAACTTTTGGTATTAGGAAATTTGGACCAGAGAAATTGTTTGACTATACTCCAAGTTAGACCAAGAACCCAAATTTTGGATTCCCAGACATTTGTTTTTTCCTCTAAAGCATCTCTTGTATCATGTTACTATGGGACATTCTTCCAGCTAACACAGAGACCTATGTAACTGAAACCATACAATATGTGATTATAAAATTTGCTAGAGATAGTACACATTTAACATGTTAATGTACACTATAAAAAAATCTAAGGTAAGAACATATCATTTTGTTTTTTAAAATATAGAAAACTGAAGTGTATGGGGCATCTGGGTGGCTCAGTCAGTTAAGCATCTGCCTTTGGCTCAGGTGACAACCCCAGGATCCTGGGATCAAGCCCCAAGCCAGGCTCAGTGAGGAGTCTGCTTCTCCCTCTCCCTCTGCTGCTCCCCCCTGCTTGTGTTCTCTCTCTCTGTGTCAAATAAATAAATAAAATCTTTTTAAAGAAGAAAAAGAGGGGTTTTTTTCAGCGCTCATTTTTTTAAAAATTTTATTTATTTATTTGACACTGAGAGAGAGACAGACAGTGAAAGAGTGAACACAACAGGGGTAGTGGGAGAGGGAGAAGCAGGCCTCCCGCCTAGCAGGAAGCAGGACCTAGCGCAGGGTCCCAGGCCCTAGGATCATGACCTGAGCCCAAGGTAGATGCTTAACAACTGATCCACCCAGGGGCCCCAACAAGTTTTTTTTCTTTTAATTTAAAAGAATTCACTAAGAGATGTTCCTAGAAAACATCAGTTCGTTGATATCAGGATTTCAAATCCTTTTTTTCCCTACTTCTTTATGACATCTAAATTTGCTTAAAATACTTAAAAATATTAAAATATTTCAAATATTTTTAAATATTAAAAAATATCAAAATATTTCATATTTTTTAAAAGCCTCACACAGTATGACAGTCCAAATGACCAAAAAACAAAAACAAAAAAACTCATACACACATATACACGCACAAAAGTGAGCATTTATCAAATAATATTTCAAAGAATATTTAAATTATTTTTGGTCATTTTTACTTAAGAGAATTTCAAATCATGTAGAGGTTGAAGAATGAAACATTTAAAAAATACTATACAGTAGAAATAAAAGTAATACTATTGAATTGACTCAAATGATTTCAACAACACAATTTTTCATAAAAATTAAAGAACATTTATATACAATCATACCAGAATTAGAATGGCAAATGTTTTAAAATCATATGATGCTCAAATTATTAAAATATTATACAACTCAGTTACTATAATTTACTTCCTGTCTTAAACTATGTCAGTTATTTACAGCTTGTATTGGTAGTATCTTCTCAATTATTATTAAAATATGAATGCTCATAGTTACTTAAATTCTGCACAATTAACTTCATAGAGGTACCCAGCAAAACTATTTATTCAATCAACATTTTCCAATGTTAGAGAAACTAATGACGATACACATTATAGGACTATGAAGTCCATGGCATGTTAAAATAAAAACTCCAAAACAACTGAAAGTCACCCATATTCAACAGAAAGTAAGCACTCTAAATTACAAACACCACTTACTCTTCTTATGTGTGTGGGGGGTGACGTGTGTACAGTTCATTTTATGTGTCTTAGGTTTTGTAAATGATTTTTCTTCAGGTCTTTCTCCATTTGCTATCATTTTTAAAGGGGGCTAAAATTTAACTGGCCCTCATCTAAGTAATCATCCCAAATTCTTATAATTTGAGAAGTAAAATGCAAACTCAAATACTGACCCTGTTCTAATTCAAGCTGAATCTCTAAAGAGGTGAGAACATGTCCTGCTTCAAAAGACAGCAAAGATAAGATCAGGAAAATCCTGTATTAGGTCTTAGCTCTAAATAGTTTCATAATACTATTGTTCTTGTCTTAAGAGAAAGTTTATGGGAATAGGTAAAATGATGTTCATTCTTCTTGGTTTCAGTTCCTCACACCACCAACCGCAAAAAACTTGCATATAATAAGACCTCAATAAATGTATCATTTGCCGAATGATCTGACAAATGACTCAAGGAATAAATGCAGTCAAGGAGTAGTAGTACTACTGGCTCAATGGCATTAGCTCTGTCCTAAATGTTATCAGGTCTGGCTTTCTCCTAAAGTGCCATGTATAGACTTTCAGACTTTCTGCATGTAGTCTCATTTAAACCAACACTGCTTGAACCTAGGAGAGTAACTACGGGTTTCAATGGCGAGAACTAACTGCTTATACCACAGAGAGTTAAGAGTATTATAATATTTAACTTTCATCCTCCCTGATCCAGTTTCATCTCCATAAGTCCAAATGTAGTCAATCTTTATCTTTACATTTCCTTATTTCCCTAGTGCAAACTAACGGCTAATTTTAATTTTCCATTTGAGATCAAATGTTTTATCATTCCTGTACATTTTCAAGGGCCACTTCTCAAACTATCACAGTAAAGATTTAAATGACAGTTGTGAGAGTAAAGATTAACTGCTATATAAGCACAAAAATAATTCCTCTAAGAGGTCTATAAATGGTTCTATCAATGGTATATAGCCAATAATATTCTATCTAGAGTGATAAAATGGGTTTTAAAAATTGCATTGCTTGTTTCAATTACTTATTTAAATCCTATACCAAGAACCCACAAATTTAAAATTTAAAAAAGGAGTGTTACATTCAAATCACAACATAATCACCCAATTGCATATTTATTGATGAGGAACAGACCCCTCTCTAATAGAAGCTGTCAGTGGATGATGCATTTGAGTGAACTGCCACCAGAAGGAACCATCTGTGGGCCTGATAGAGGCTCTTCTATGGATGTGTCAACACAATGCCAAAATATGTAGTCAACGAAGTAAAAAAATAAAGCTAAGTAGGATGTCTGGCACCAGAGACAAAAAGCATATGTTGAATGCCTACATCTTCCACTTTCTCAATAGGCTTTCTGGTGTCCAACAGACCTAGCCTGAGTCTGAACAGTGCACGTACATCAATGACCCTTTTAAAAGTCATTTCCTTTTTATCCATATGCATTGCTTAAAATACAAATGGCTTAATTGTAGGCACCACACAATATACATCAAGAAACATTCCAAAACTGAAAATCAAAGTGGATTTTCATTATGACACGAATTAGAAGTCATCAAGAACGTTGTGTCACACAGTCTTGGTGGACAATGAATCTCCTCTCTTCATTAATTATTGATGTAATGCTGCCTAAGTCGCCTATCTGTGAGTTTCCTCACGACAAAATTGAGAAAATAACACAAACCCCATAGAGCTGTTGAAAACATTATCCAGCACAATGAAGAAAAGAATCTTGTAGTATCTGATATCTAGTAGGACCCCAGGACAGGCCTTGTTTTTAGATATAAATTAAAAGCACAAACTAGAGAAATTAAAAACTAGTTGCCTCTGTATACTTAGAATAAAAGTTTCAAAACTTTACTCATATTTATTATTTAATGATTAAAGCAAGTTTCATATTATATGATTATAAATCGTGGAATATTAAGACGCTAGTAATGTATTTTTAATTCTGTATGTATGCCCCCACTTACACGTTTGTCTGAGTCTGAACTTACTATTATTATGCTCCTAACGGTAGCAACTGATGTAGGAAAGATGCTAGGGTTCAAAGCCGATGGCCAAGAAAGAATTCTTGACACCCTTGGTGCAAAAAGGTGGTTTTATTAAAGCATGCGGGCAGGTCCCAGGGGCAGAAAGAGCTGCACTGGGGTTATGAGAAGTGGCCCATTATATAGTTTCCATTTGGGAGGGATTATGGATAGTGTAAGCCTCCCAGGTATTTTGGAAACAGGTTTCTAGGACCTTCAGGGGGTTAGCTATTGTTAGGAAAGGTCATTTGTTACTGTTAGTAAAGACTCGGTCATGAGACCTTTGAGTTGTTTATCAGTGGGTCACATGCTTGGAGGATAATTCCCAACGTGTATTTTGGGGGACAGAGATAAAGAAAGTTTCCGAAAGAATTTTTATATGTTAAAGTAGTTTCACAGGATCCTGGGGGTCGGGCCTTTTGCTCTTAGCAAGTATTAACATCGAGGCAGTTAAGTTCCTAGAGGAATGTCACTCTGCCGGTTTCAAGGACTTGTCAATGGGCTGTAAGTAGTAAGGACATTTAATATTTTTTCTTCTGCCTTTGTTTCCCACATCAGCAATCATTAAACTGGCCACACAAATTACCCATCAAATCCACTTCTCTTTTTATATTTCTCATCTTAGTGAATTCACGATTCAATGTGACTCCCCATATTCATCACTTACTATATCTAAATATTAATTGCCATTTTTGCCAGCACTCAGTTCATTTTAACTAAAAATGTTCTGCTTATAAGCACTGCCAAGAAGACAAAGCCAATCTGACTATGAGATCCTATTGGCAACCAGACAGAGTTGATTGAAAAAGACGGTTCCTCAATGCAGGAACAATCGGTAATCCCAACAGAAATATATGATATGACTTCATACAAAAGGAGTGAGGCCCATGGATTTTTCTCTTTCTCAAGAATCTCAATTAGGAAAACTGGGACAATTCCAGAATTTAAAAAAGCTAAAAGAAAGAGCTAAAGCTAGGGATAGAGTGGCTGGGTGATGGACATTGGGGAGGGTATGTGTTACGGTGAGTGCTGTGAAATGTGTAAGCCTGATGATTCACAGACCTGTACCCCTGGGACAAATAACACATTATATGTTAATAAACATACATTTAAAGAAGAAAGAAAGAGAGAAAGAAAGAAAGGAAGGAAGGAAGGAAGGGCTAAAACTGTCAAGGTGGAACAAGGCTGGGTAGAGTATACTAAATTCATCCTAAGATAAAACTGTGAGGGAGGAGAATTCATGGATAAGGCAAAGGGGAAAAAAGATAAGAAGAAGACAGAAGAGAGAAAGAAAAGCCAGCTGGTATCCTGGAATCTGGGAGAAGAGTAAGTAGATGCCAAAGGAACCCACAGCAAGTAAAGAGAGTCCCCAAAACCCCTGCTGCTCCTGATCTTGGATAGGTGCTGGATATGACCAGTTTCCTTAAATCTTTCAACCTCCACAGGACAAACCAGGCAGTATGACTCCCTGGAAGAGTCCAGTTTATTTTACTCCCGAACATCCATTAATTTCACATCCTTACTACCAATAAACTTGAATAAATCACATCATCCCTCATCAGTGATTTAGCAAGTCAATTCAACTTTTTATTCTACCTCTGAAACCTCATCTACTCATTCCTTTTTATCTAATCTAATTGCAACTTTTTTCTCATTCTTTCTCACCTAGATTACTACAAAAGCCTTAAGAAAAAGAGTTTAAATGGGCAGACAACAGGATGATACCTACCACAGGTATAATTCATTGGGCACCCTCACCATATTTGAATTTGTGTTTTGAATTAGCTGCCAATGTTTCAAACTGTGGAAATAGATCATTCAAAATCAATTTCTCAGGTGCCTGGCTGGCTCAGTCAAAAGAGCTGAGACTTGATCTCAGGACATAGGTTTGAGCCCCATCATGGGTGTAGAAATTACTTAAAAATAAAATCTTATCAAAAAATCAGTTTCTGACTTCTGTTAGGGAAAATAAATTAGATCAACTGACAGCATGCATTGAAAATAATCACCTGGAGCTGAGTAGCAATTGTCTACTTTAGACAAGCATGCATTCTTCCAGTTTTGTTCATTTCTTTATACTCTGCCTGTTTCACTTTTCTATGTTAATTGCCTGACCCCACAGGAACTGGTTCAACATTCTCTCTCTATGCTTTCAATAGTCAATCCCATCCAATGCAAATAAATGCTTCCAGAATAAAAATCTATAATCACCTTTGAAATTATGCAGTAATTATCTTGTCACTTACAAGATGAAACCTTAAACTCTTTCATATGACCTGTCCTATATTCTCCATCCAGTGCTATCTTTTGTCACCACCCCGTCCTCCACCTCTGCCACCTTACACATGCACTTGAGCACCTATAATTCTCTGCAGTTTTTAGGGACAATGTTTTTGCACACTCTAGTTCCTCTCCTGGAATGCCTCATTCTTCTTCAGCTGCCCAGTTCTTACTCATTCAGGTATCTCTGCCAGAAAGTGTTTCTCAACATATCCAGTTTTAGCTGGCTTTGACACCTATGCACATCTCCCTGGTTCCTTGTAGGTGTTGTAAAGTACCATAATTACTGTTAAATTCATTAAAGGCAGAATCTGTGCCTACCACACAGCACAGTCCTAGCACTTGGCAGGTGTTCAATAATTACTGATGAATAAATAATTTTTTAAACATCTCATTTCTAAGCATCAACAGTGCTAAAAAGTAGGCATTTTTCCCAACTTTCCAGTAAACAAGAAAATGCAGACTCGAGTTAAATAATTTGCACAAGTTCACCTAGCTGGTAAGTAAGAGTCAGAATCTGAACCAATGGGCTTTATACCAAAACTTGCTGCCTTTAAATATATACCCTTTTTCACTCCCATGGGAAACTCTGGTATAAATGTAATTTCACTACAGGATATGTCAGTGAAAGGAAACAGAGACCAAGTCAATACAAAAGACAATAATGTCTAATCCTAAATCAAAGCTGACAGGATAAATCCTGTGAAATGTTCAGTAGTATCACTGAAATGTGACTGGCTGTCAAAAATGCCATGACAACTTTCACAGTCCTAGGCAAACTAGAGGAAACTTCATAAAATCTTCATACTTTGAGCACTTAGCACTTCATTATCTTACCATAATGGAAGAATGATTAGAAAAAAAGAAAATGAATAAGCAATGTACAATAGAGAAGAAAACTCAATGTCCACAGGACAGGCAAAAGATAGATCACAAACTCTTAAGAAAAATGTTTACGACAGTCAAGAAAACACAATTAACAGAACTAATTGAAGGGTAGTTTTATGATTCAAGTTATTAAATTTCAAAAAAAGTAACACTATTACAAATGCTTCAAATACAAATTAATTTGAGCAATAGTAGCAGCAACAACTTATGATATAAATTCATAAAGCATAATTATTCTAAATTTTGTTTTGAAACTTCATAATAATATATTGCACAAGAATTTCTTTTAAAAAGATAGGAAAAAAACACAATTATACCATGTAATAGTGAAGTAAGATCAAAAAGTTTGAAGAAACAAAAAAATCATCTTTAATATTCCCTAATAGTTGATTTGCCTTCATTTTTTACAATCTTTGAAAACTTCCACTGCTTGTCCACGTAGGTTGCATATCATAAGGTGTTTTTTTTTTTTAAGAGACTCGAAATAAAGCCTAATTAAATGTTCTAGCATTCCTAAAAACACTAACCCCCACTTTTTTGCCCACACAGTATCTTAGGGCCAACAAAGTACTGACAACTATTATTTTCAGTACATTAGAGAGTAAAACCCTTGAAAGCAATAATCTTTTCTACACAGATGGATATAGATGTTTTCAGTGTTCTGTATGGCATCTTCTTGCCACATAAGCACCTGCAGTCTTGCATTGTCCTGCTAGGCATTCCTAAAAACACCTGGGCAAGCTGTTTACTAAAAAAACTAGACATTGGAAAAAATGAGGGATAATTAGCAAATAGAACTATTCCTGGCACTCTTTCGACATTAGTGCAGAATGGAGCTTCAAGTCGGCACCTGGTGAAGGGAACTGCTAGATGTGATAATTCCAATTTACACATTCAGCACAACATTCTGTCTGCCTGTCAATTTGAAACAGTTTCCTATTCAGTGATAACAGATACCCAAAGAATGCAGACATGAATGCTGACATGAATTTTTTATGCACCAGCTAGACCCTCTCTCCTCTGGACCAGCTGCATCTGCCTTCTTCACTCTTGGAATGGACTGACAGTTTGGTACTTTTTTAAGTACACCAACAACAAAAAATTGAAATTTATAGAGTGAATTTAAAGTATCAGATCTTCATGCAGAAAAAATACCAATAAAACGTCCTTAAGTATAGTTAAGAAAAATAACTTAATGAAGTTGTAAAAAATTCACCTTGTAAGTATATCTTGATTTATATAGTGCAGTATTATTGCTCAGCTGCCAAAAAACATGAAAGTACATATTTCTACTAAATACACAATGTACTTTTTTTCACAGTATCTTTTGTGAAAGATACAAAATGCTTTTTTACACAATATCTTTTTTTCTAATTTGACATAAAGAGAACAAAAGCAAGCAAGAAAGACACACAGAGACAGCATGGTAATCGAATATTTATCTGCAAATGCTAAATAAAAAATAAAGAGAAATTAGAACCTAAATCCATGCAGGTCAGGTATATTTTCCAGATGCTTTCATATGATCATAGTTTGAAAAATGACTATATAAAGAAAATGAAGTCAAATGTTATATTCAGGAAATTATAAATTTTAGACTTTTTATTCTCTTCATATTTAAAAGTCAAACACATGAACTATACCTTTAAAGTACTATTATTTGTGGGTTTTTTCATACATATACCAGATAATATTAAAAAAATCCTCCCCATAATATTAAAAAATATCTCTCCCGATAAGTCACCTGGAGGTTTATTCATTTGTTCTAATATCACAGCCATGGCTCAAGAATTTCTGGAACTGTCCTCTTACATCTACTGTATGAAATGGCAACACATTCTTTTCAATTATTGTCAGTGATACCAAATATTCATTTTAAGAATGAACTGACTTGCTAAAATAAATATAAATCATGCAGAAATGAAGCTGATAAAATAATGCTTCGATCTGAGAGACATCATTACTGTTATAAAGCAATAAGTAGTAATGAACTATTAGATGTGGGGCTCATAAACCAGCACTCCAGAAACCTCAAATCAATGGTGAGCACATTAATGAAACTTAAGTTCTCTGAGCAAAGCTTTTAATTACAAAGTATTTGAGGCTAGAATAGTTAGAGGTCCAGAACAAAGTATTTTTTAAATCACCAATATAAGTGAAATACTTTTTCTGCAAAAGTTGCACTGTGCATTTAGCTACCAGAGAATTTGTCATTTTCCTACATTAGAGACAGAAATAGGTAGACAGAAACAGACAGCATGTTAAATCAGAAATCCATTTGCAAATGCTATTTAAATAAAGAGAATAAGAAATTTTGGTAATGTACAACACTGATGACTATAGCTAATACTGCTGTATAATACATAGGGAAGTTGCTGAGAGTAAATCCTAAGAGTTCTCATCACAATTTTTTTTTCCTTTTTTCTTTTTCTTTTCTGTTCTTTATAAAACTACCTATATGAGAAGATGGGTGTTAGCTAAAACTATTGTGGTAATCATTTCACAACATATGGTAATCAAACCACCAAGCTGTACACCTTAAACTTGTAAGCAATATATATCAATTATTTTTCAATAAAACTGGAAAAAATTTAAAAAGAAATTTGAATGACAGTATACATATGCACACACACATATATATGCACACGTGTATATATATATATATAAAATGATACACATATATACATAAATGTGTATATTATATACATATATAATTTAAAGACATTTTATGAATCTTTCCTCAGCAAAGCCATCAATTCTAATATTATAAGCTATAAACACTTTAATAATAGTCATTATGAACTTATTAAACAAAATAGTAATAATTTTCAAATGTGATGTATAAGTTTATGTAAAATGTCATTATAATTAAATGCCATTATCTATTATAAAAATAAAATTCCCTCTGTCTTAAAGCTAAGCTAAAACTAAGGAATTTTCTAATTGCTAAAAGAAGAAATTCACAAGCCAAGATCACAAGAATTTCCTAAATGACTACATTACTCATCATTTTTAAGCTGCTGCCTTCATAATTACTTATCCTCTAAAGCATTTCTCAAACTATCGAAAGCAAATGGCAGCATCAGCTGAGTTCATCATTGGATTTCAAGAAAGAAGCTCTATTAGGGAACAGAAATCAACATTAGCTAACTTAGATGTAGGTTATTACCATCCAGATAATTTAAAGACCTAACAAAATCATGTACAAACTGAGGCTGCAGTCAGCAACTAGGGTTTGCTACCATTACGTCAATAAGTATATTTAAACTCAGCTGTTAAACCCAAAGACTCCATTCCTTCAAGCTACATACTATGCATACAGCTACATTTGCTTTTGAAATTCACAAACACAACACACTGCTTTCAGTGATAGTGAAACTGCTCTACCATGAATGAAGTATATATTTAAACCACTGCTTTGGTACTAACACCCCTTAAATGCATTTCTCAACTAACTGAAATATTTTTCTAAGCACCACAGCACAATGAAAAATATAGAAATAAGTAAAACATTTTCCCTGACCTCAAGAAATTCACTAAAACATATAAAAGATATAATAGCTGACCAAAAAAAGGGGGGGGTTTAAGTTTAAGGGGGGAGTGGTTTTAGTTTTTAGTAGAAAACTAAAGTGCCTACAAACTGTTCTGTCCATTACTGTAGCTACTAGCCATTGTGGCTACTTAAATTTAAAATAATTAACATAAAATTAATGTACATGTTCAATCATATTTGCCATAGTTCAAGCGCTCCATAACCACTGGTGACTAGTGACTGACTCTACTGTACTGCTGTTATGTAAATTCAAAGGATTCCTATTTATATGAGAAAAAGCATCATAAAGGTACTAGTTTTTGAAAAGGATCCTAAGAAACAAATAGGAACCCAACAGGTGGGAGGGTAGATTTCTTGGCATATTTTTCCTTCTTCTGTTTAATTTATTTTTTAAATTTAAATTCAACTAATTAACATATAATGTATTAATTGTTTCAGGGGTTACAGGTTTGTGATGCATCACTCTTCATAATATCAAATGCTCATTACAACACATCCCCTCTCCAGTATCTATCACTGGTCACCCCATTCCCCATCCCCTTGCCCTCTAGCAACCCTCAGTTTGTTTCCTACCATTAAGCTTGGCATTGTTTTTAAGGAACACTGTAGTAACAAAGCTTGGCTGGAGCAATGGGAGGAAAACCTCACTTTGAAATCAAAGTTGAGGTCTTTGGGGGCACCTGGGTGGCTCAGTGGGTTAAAGCCTCTGCCTTAGGCTCAGATCATGATCTCAGCAGGGAGCCTGCCTCCCCTTTTCTCTCTGCCTGCCTCTCTGCCTACTTGTGATTTCTGTCAAATAAATAAATAAAATCTTAAAAAAAAAAAGTTCAGGTCTTTGAATTTTATGCTGTGCCTTTTAGATTTGGTTTTATTCAGTGGAAAACTTCTCATAGAATTGACATGATTAAAGGAAATAATGCATATATTAAAGACTTAGTGTTAAAGTGGTAAAAATGGTCAGGAGAGAGGAAGTGGACAAAGAGGACCAAAAGGTGCTACGAAGAAAGAGAACAGAACTGCTGGCTTTTAACTTAGTTCACTGTGTTAAACTAATATTAAACAGCTATAAGACTGTACTGAAATGTTACAGTTAAGCCTCAGAATGGTCTACTGATGCCTTCAAGTGTTTCTTTTATACTTTGCTCCCAGCACACAGATTCGTGTGTGCTGGAACCAAAATGGCATCCACCACAAACAGCCATGAATAAAGTTTACTTTGTTAAAGGTGTTCAAAATTATGGTGGAATCTTGTAGTGCAGAGAAAGAGTATTTAGGAAGGGTACGTTAAATTTCTAGTTGTCTACTGACTGTGGCACAGGGTCACCCTATCGTGTGTCCTTGGGCTTATTGGTATATAGCTTATTGGTATCAAATCTATAAATGAGTCTCTAATCTGTGTTTAACTGAAATGCATTCCAAAACACAGAAGTGCTAGTCATTCAAATTATCAATTTATATTTCTCTTCTAAAGCTATGTATTTGAAGTCAAAAACCATGTATCAAGATTTATAAAGCAGACTTTGTTTACAAAGCTTTCCACTGTGACAAATTTATCTTTAATGTTTTACTACTCTAGTAAAATATGTGATCTTAAGACATATTTATATATTTATCAATATCATCAGGAAGTCAATCTTTCCAAAAGACCAAAATATTATTTAAAATTAAACTCAGTTCAATCCTTTTTCTTTTTTTTTAAGCAAAATTACTAGAAACATTTGTTTGGACCTTGTCAGAAGGGTTTCAATTTTACATCATTACGTTTTAACTTGCCTAATCAGTTGAACAAAAGTACTTTATGTAAAATGATTCTTTTAGTTGCCTTAGCTACAAATCCCTGCAGGATACTATAATTGAAATCTACTCACGTAAGTTAGGAATAATTAGGGCCCCAAATTAAGCCAAACACAAAGTTAATTCAAACAGTCAGCTGCTGTCATTTAAATGGTTACGGAGTTTTATTGTTGCTTAACATTTCTGAATGCTTTTAAATGTACTTTGTTCTTCTAGTCTATATTTAGTATTTTAGTACAAATAGAAATTGGATCAAGAAGCAACGATTCACCAGCCTTTAGACTGGAGTAACACCTATACCCAGTCTTCGTCACTGACGGTTTTCCACAGGTTTTCCACCCAATTTTCGCTCTCAGTCAATTAACAACATGGATGAAAGAAGAGAGTGACAGCTCTCAAAGACAAGCTTTCTGGTAAATAAAGAGGGATCACAGAATGTACCCTGAGTGCCATTAATGCAGGAAAAGTAAGAGCTTTTGAAAGCTAACAAGGATGGTCTCTATTTGCCTAAACTCTAAAACAAAGCAAAGGATTAAATCAACTTCCTGTTGTAAGCAAACAAAAGAAAAAAGATAAGGTCTAAATCCCATATTTGAAGGAGGGGCTCCAAAGGCTTGCCTTCAACTATTTTAATGGTGACTGCTAGTCAGTGTGAACTGATAAACTAAATATAGTAAAAGTAAAAAAAAATTACTGTTGTCATATTTCAGTTTTCCAGTGTTGTGGCAGTAAATCGTTCTTAGCAATAGTTTGTACTTCCAAAGAAAAACTGATTTTTGAAAAAAAATACATGCCTTGTGGCTGTGTAACTTCTCAAGATCACTGGAAACTTGCAGAGTTAGCTAATACTGTTTTTAATCTGCAATGGTAATGTTTAAGAAAACTAAAATTAGGATTTTTTTCTATCACAACCATTAAGTTAAACAATGTTAAGCAATATACTTTAAAGTATATCTTAAATACTCCTGAGTGACAGCCTTATGAGGTAGGAAAATATACCAGTGACCTGAGGCTATTTATCGGGTTCTCACTAAAGAAAAAGGGGCTAGCAGTAAATAGAGTTTAGCAGAGGGTTGAGCTCTGCAGACGTTTCTTAGTTTCTTCATCCGTAAATTGAAAACTTCTCTAACTACTTATCTCAAGTTGTGTTACTAAATCTATAATTCTTCAATCTATCCCCCAAAACAAAAGATAACAAAAATATTTTGACCTCTAAGATACCCAGGTAAACCTCTCTTTGTTTAAATTTGCTTTTTAGTTACTTTTCAGATGGCTTTAAAAAGCGGAAGAATCTAACATCTTCATGATGAAATAAATGTATTTTGATTTGTATTATCATAAATCTAAAGTAAATAATATCAGTAATCTGTATCTCTGACAGGAAAAGTGGAGGGAGATTATGTCCACTACCAAAAATGAATAAAATCCTCGATTATGTATAACAACGTAGAAAAATCATTAAATAATCTTAAGCAAATAAAATATCTTTAAAGTGTTTTTGATAACCAGTTTGCATTCCAGTACTCCTATCCTCACTCTCTTATGGGGCTAACATGTGCAGAGTTTTAATATTGAAGTGAAAGTGACAATTCTTAGTTGTTGGTTTTTTTTTTTAATACATGGACCTTGAATAATTAGTAAAATATAAACTTTTCCAGATAGGTTAAGAAAATATACAACCTGCATTACATGATTTTATAATGTTACTTTAAGTAATAAATGCATTTGTAGTAAAATGTTATTAAAAATAACATTTCCACATAACACAGAATAAAAATAGGACAGATCAATGGGGAATAGAAGGAAATATTAGGGAGGAAGGGTCAGGCTGCATTGTTACTCAGGGATCTTTAAAACAAATCATCAGCTAAAAGGTCAATAGAAAGCATATAAAATTGGGTTACAAGTGCAACAAAATGTAAAAATGCTCAGAAACATTTCAAGATAGCTTAGTTCCTTTTTAAAATATAAAACAAATTATAAAACTGAAAGTGATATTTTTTCTGTATTTCAACTGTGCTATTAAGGTTAGAAAAAAACTTGATTTGCACTAGTAGAAATCACTGTCAAGTACAATCTGATTTTCTAGACTAAACATTTTAATAACCAAACTCCTTGATACAGATGTCCTCTCACAGACCAGCAACCTCAGCATCACCTGGGAGCTTATTAGAAATGCAGGCTCTGGAGGCCCATCCTGGATTACTGAGTCAGAATCTACATTTTAACAAGATCCCCAAGTGATTTATGTGTGCATTAAATTTTGAGGAGCATTGTTCTAGATAAACAAGAAGATTAAAAGCATCCAGCATGTCTGTCTTAAATTTCTTCTTCTCCCATATACATCTCTTCCTGACTTTTCCCCTCCTTGTATCATAATACACATTCTCTCTTCCTAGGTGAGGAAACTTTCTGTCCTTGCACTGAATCCCATTTCCTTTCTGCCTGGAAATAAATTCAGGTACCCAACCTATCTACTAGAAACAACTAAAAAAGAAAATTGTAAAAAGTACTTTCCTTAAACAATAGAGTATACTGAAATACGACCTGTCTCCTTTAGAGAAGCCCCTGCCACCATCACCTTCAAACAGCATTCTGCCATGTAAAAGTGGTTCTCTTAAAATCCCAGAGATCTCTCTCCCCACTACCCCCAGCAACAACCCAGTCATCCTTCCTATGGTGTTTGACTCTTTTGTGTTTGACTAAGTTACAAAGTCCCTGACTCATAAGCATATTGCCTCTAATCAAAACCTGAATATTAGTTATGTCTACCATATGGTTTAGATTTTAATACCACAAAGAAAAAATAAAGAGGAGAGAGAAATAATGATTAACACACACATATATATACACATACACACACACAAAGAGACAGGAGTAAGAAGCATTCTATAAGTAACCAGCAAAATGAATGAGAATTTTACTTGATCTCTTTTATTTTTTTTAAAAGATTTTTATTTATTTATTTGACAGACAAAGATCACAAGTAGGCAGAGAGGCAGACAGAGAGAGAGGGAAGCAGGCTCCCTGCTGAGCAGAGAGCCTGATGTGGGGCTGGATCCCAGGACCCCGGGATCATGACCCGAGCCAAAGGCAGAGGCTTAACCCACTGAGCCACCCAGGCGCCCCTACTTGATCTCTTTTAGATTAAACCTCGATGCCAAACAAAACTCTGCTATCTCTGAATTTCTCTATTTTTTCCAGAAATTTCTTGTGTTTCTTGACACTCCAAAATTCCTAAAATGCAAACTCTATTTTTACTATGAGGTATTTTAATTACTGTTGTCATGCTTTTTATTCATTCTTCTCACTCTCACAAAAAATTCTGTTAAAAATAAAATTTATTAAACAGACTAGATAAAAAATAATCATTTAAGCAGAGAAGAGTACTATTACTGAAATCAGAACAGTGACATTTCATCCATAATTCAATCTGTATAGATATAAAATTGTGTTCATTGCTTTTTCTTTTTTTTCTTGTTATCCATTATCCTTTTTTTATATGGGTGATGTCCCAATTTTATCTACTCTTGTTATTTAAAATCTGATTCACATCAAAACTTCATTTTAAATCAACTGACTGAAGCTGAGAGCTTTCACCTAGTAACAAAGTTAACTCTTAATGGATTAAAAATTAAAATAAAAACATTTAAGAGCTACATGGAAATGCAAGTGAATAAATATTTAACCAATCTCAAGATATGAACTTTTAAGATAAAAAGAATGGAAGATCTCACAAAAGAAAAGAGCAATACATCTAAAAGTAAGAAAAGAAAAAGATAAATAAAAGCAAATGAAATGCTGATTATTTTAAATCTGTGATTATTGTGATTTTATAAATTTCTCTTTTTTGAAATTTTCATTAAAATATTAAGAAGAATGAAATGAATTATAAGGCCAACAAATTATGATTTTCACAACAAAAATGACAAAAAGATATTATCAAAGAGTTTAAAAAGAACAGCTAAACAGAAAAGTTGACAAAGGCAGTGCACAAAAAATTCACATTAAAATTACAAACAGCCAATAAATAAATCCATGAAAACTAACTTTTTCCTCACAATTAGCCACAAATTATAAATTTAACTTAAAGATACCCTTTTTCTCATCAAAGTGTCACTTCTAAAAATTTAAAAATCAATGATGGAAAAATATGTAAGATTGATACTTTCAGACACTGGAGATCAAAATGAATAGTGGTATAATCGTTCAGAAAAACCAGTTTGGAAGACATCCACATGCATCAGAATTTTAGAATTCCAGTCTCAGGAAACAATGAGATATGAAGGAAAAAGAGTTACATAGATATTTATTTTACTTATACTTGAAAGAAATTAAGTTCAAATGGTCAACAATTACAGACAGAAGATTTTATATCATTTTTTACATATAAATGATAAATTACCATGCAGGTGTTAAAATCCATTATCTAAATATATAATGACATGGTAATACAAGTTATGATAATATAAATGAAAAATCAGAATATAAAAGTATATGGAAATGAAGAACCTAATTTTGTTTCACACATCATAATTTTGTTTTAGCCGTAATATCAAGCAAGTTGGTGGGGCACCTGGGTGGCTCAATCGGTTAAGCCGTCTGCCTTGGGCTGAGGCCATAATCCCAGGTTTCTGGGACCAAGCCCCACATCAGGCTCCCTGCTCAACTGGAAGCCTGCTTCTCCCTCTCCCTTGGCCCCTCCTCCCCCGGCTCATTCTCCCTTTTTCTCTCTCTTGTGTATGCGCAGGTGTTTGCGATTTCTCTCAAATAAATAAATAAAATCTTTTTTTTAAAAAAACAGGTTTATGTTGTGAAAGAAAAAGAAATGTGCCATGGTTATGTCAAAGTCCTACAATTATGAACAGTTTTAAATGCTTATTTCAACTTCCTAATTTTTTAATCTTTTCTCATGAGAATGTATTATATTAAAAATCAGAAGGGTGAAAAAGTACTTTTAAGGGGAAAAAAAAAAGCCCTTCAAACAAGAATAATGGCAGACATAAAAGTCAAACTCAGTAGAGTCCCATGCTAATAAGGAGGGATTATAAATGTTGTTTTTGCTTCCTGAAGCTCTGATATGGAATTCCCTTCTCAGCCTTACATTTTAGCCAAGAGATCCCAGGGCCGGCGCCAGGTATTCTCCTGGAATCACTTCTGTCAAGTTGACAAAAGGAGTTCAAGAATAGGGTTGAAAGATGTCATGAGATATTCACTAATCCACATTGATGTCTAATACATGTAGACCGCACGGCTGTCATATGTCATTCTCTGTCATGCAAGAGGTGAAAAGAAAATAAAGAGTACCATAGGGTACCAAGTATATGTTTCAGTAAAACACTCCCTTAGTAATGCGGCAGATAAATCGGTTCTTGGAGACATACCAGTTCTACATTAATACTCTGAAGTGCTCAGTCATTTGTATTATCGTATTCTTTAATACCATAACCTAGTATATAACATATAAAAAACTGAAAAGGTATATTAATTCAGAAAATGAAACAAAAGATTCATAAAAATTGAAATTACTCAGTAAGGAGTAATTAACATAATTACTGTTTGGCAAAATTGAGATGCTTTACATGCTTCCTAATGCTTTTAATTAAGCTACCTTTAATAACACTGTTCTTTCAAAAAATTTAACAACTGTGATAAATTCCCAATATAGATGTAAAATCAATACTTCAAATATTTACTCTGATATGGACAAGTTCATAACCTCTTTACTTTTAGCAAAGTATTGTTTCATAACAACAGATTTATTTATTTAGCATTTGATGCAGTCTTTTCTGTCAGAAAACGGAGGCTTGTAAAAATTGAACAGCCACACAATACACTGTTACTGAGGTCTGCTGGGTGGCTGTTGTGTGTGACACACTGATTTATACCACTTTTCCACCAGCAACAGACCTACCTGTGAATCAACATAGACTGTGGATAAACAAACCTTTTCTAACATGGGAAAAGAACAAAAGAGCATGAAATAGGGTAGAGAATGGGAAGAAAGTGGGAAATCAAACACTGGAATTTAACCTTCAATATATGAAATATGGAATATTTTGACACTGAATATTGGTACATAAGATAACAAATGTATATTCTAAACTAACTTTTTAAAAGATGCTTGTGTCTCCTAGTAAGTTTAGTCTTAATTTTTTTCAATTTTGAGTCATATTCTGAAAAAATAAACCTTATTCTTAAATGCTGGTAGTAATACAATAACACATTTGGTTTTTATAAGATAAGAAGCAACATTATATAATTTGTAAATGGCATTAATATTTATATTTTTAAAACTGAATTACATCACTACCTATGCAGAGGAAAGCTGCTGCAATCAAATTACATTACACTCATATTACACAATAAAATGTCCTAAGAGCAATATAGTTGGGTACTTTCTCAAGGAGTTAAATCACATTGATCTGCACTAAACATACAAATAAAATCATTATTTTAAAAAATAGATTGTTTTAAACCAGTGTTAATTTACATAATTTGTGAATTTAAAAATTAAGGTTACATTTGCTATGCAGCCAACAGAGATACGCTGTACGATTCCTATTAATTTAATGGGAGTTGTGACTCCCATTAAGTTTAATAGGAGTCATACGGCCAAATCTCCAAATACCTTGCTGAAAATTTACTTGCTAGCTTTCAACTAATCAAAAATATACTGAAATGAACAAAAGTAGTCAGTTTTGCTAGATTGGGAAATCTAAAGTTCCTACAGTAAGTCAATTCAGCATTTTCATAGCAACGGCCATATAGTTATTCCCAACAAGAAAAAGAACAAGGTTATCACAATGAAGAGACAAACTGAAGCAAGGCTTTAGGAGCTCTGAAAATGTAACAATTATTCTTAACAGAAAATATGTCCTGTTTTCTACAGTCTGGAGCCAAGTTTTCCATTTTTTTTTTTCTTTCTCAACACATTGTCAAGAAAGAGGGGGGAAAAAGTCCCTTTTTAGAGCCTAAAATTATGACCAAGAAGAGTGATCACAGGAATAAAACACCATACAAAAAGATACAGATAGTAACTCCTAGTAATCAACTGGTTACTATTCTGGGATCACAGTGAATTAAATCATAATTTCTTTTCAAAAACCCTTTCAAAAAGGTAACTTTATATCCATATCCACTCATCTTTACACCTCAGCTCAACCACCCACACACATACAATACTACAATGGTCAAGTGTGATGCTGAGGGACATCAGCATCATCCCTCAAATCTGTCAGAAATGCAATGCTTGGGCCCCACGCTGAACCTTCTAGGTAATTCTGATGCTCTTAAGAACCACTACAGTGTTTTATTCCACATCATGCTATTCTCCATTGATTTTTTTGTCTCCACCCCCATGCTCACCACTGCCTTTACATAGCTTAGTCAACTCATACCAAGTCAGCTCAAGCATCATGATCACTTCAGCTGGAAGCCTTTCCTGATATACATCCAGCCACCTCCTCCCCTTCATCCCAATGAGTATCATCATCATGGCACTTACTACCCTGGTATTACAACTGTTTATTAGCCTCTCAAAAATTTCGGGGTTTTTATGTGATGGATATAAAATGAGTACTTACTATAAGCCAGGCATTGTTCTAGGCACTTGGACACACTGATGAAATAAAGAAACAAAAACAACTGTTGCCCTTGTGATGCTGACATAGTGTGTGTATGAATATATGTATTTTATACATTTTCTTATATGCATATGTAAATAAAAGAAAGAATGAAACAAACAGGTGTGAATTATTGTAATCCTTCTTAAGTTTAACCTTGAATAAAAAGCTACTACTCCTGAGGCACCTGGGTGGCTCAATAGGTTAAAGCCTCTGCCTTTGACTCAGGTCATGATCTCAGGGTCCTGGGATCGAGCCCCGCATCGGGGTCTCTGCCAGCAGGGAGCCTGCTTCCCCCTCTCTCTCTGCCTCTCTCTGCCTACTTGTGATCTCTGTCAAATAAATAAATAAAATCTTAAAAAAAAAAAAGCTACTACTCCTTCCAAATTATGGACCAGTCTGAGGAAATATTTATATGACTAAAACAGTTTTTTAATTCATACTTAACACCTAGATCTACTTTTTTCTGTCACTGAACTAGCAAAAAGACCCTACAGCCAAATATCACTTTTCAGTAAGATATCATTAATACAAAAATTATTGTAAAATATGCTTAAAGAATTTAAAAGTACATTTAAAACTGGTTAAGATACCTTCTAACACCGATATTCTTAAAATTTCTGGATGTCTGTAAAACTAACAGGTAAAGCTGTATCTTGCATAGCTGGCATTTATATGGGCATAACATTCTTTTTTGAAACATGGATAAACAACAATATAATTTGAACTAATTAAAATTTTGACTAATGAAATCTAATTAAATACTCACTGCATAAAGAAGTCAACCTGAAACCCATTTTAAAACCGACTTTGCTGTAGAACTGCTATTATTTGTAACTTGTCACTTGAGCAAGCCTTCACATGTCTGACTTATGCTTGCCAGGGCTCCATTATATAGCATAATTTAATTCTCTAGGACACAAAAATTCAATTTATTTTCTTACTTACTGATACATGATACCACAGTGGTTACTCTTATAAAAACTGGCCAAAAAAATCAAAGCACACCAGTTTCTCAACAAAACTGATTTTTGAAGGGCTTGAGATTAGTTCTGTAGGAATAAAATCAATTCGAAGAAAAACTTACAAAGTATTTTGAAAGTCTGATCTTTCATAATCATTTTTATTTGGAAATTCTAAACAATTTTCCAAAATACGCAGGGGAAAAGAGACTAAGAATAAATAAAACATTGTTCTTATTTTGCAAAAACAAGTAAATTTAAGGAGTGAGACTTGATTGTTCAATACTAGTTGACAAAGTTAGAGAAAAAGGGAGAGAAGCTAATTCTAACAATTAAACCTTTATGTAATTAGATTTTACTGTGGTTATAAACTTAAAAAACTGTTTCATAGTTTGCTCTTTACTGTGTACCCAAAACATGACATATTTATAATATTCATCTGAACACAAAACAGGTAAGTCCTTGCAAATGTGGAAATTTACCTCTCACAAGTATAGATGTAAAACAACTCTAAAATTATGTTTGGCCTTTAAAATAATATACTAAAATGGAAAACAACTGCAAAGAGGAGGAAAAATAAAAGCTCTGAAAAAGTCAAGTCCATCACTAAATATAATACATGCTTGTTCTGTTTTATTTTTATCTTAATTAGCTACTATTACTTAAAATCCACATTTGATTTCCACAGAAAAGTCAGAAGACTGGCAAAACCAGGCTAAATTCTGGCATGGCAATCACGAGTCCTCTGGCAAGCATTTCCCTGCCTACTGCAGACCTTCACTGGCCTGCTGCCCTGAAGTTAACTTCGCCTGCTTGGCAGTAGGAAGTACCTGAGGTTTCTGACCCTGCACAGGACCGTGAACTCCTTAAGAGCAGAAATTGTGCCTTGTGCATTTTAGAATCTTAAGCAATTTGGTCACTCAATAAATGAGAGGGGCACCTGGGTGGCTCAGTGGGTTAAGCCGCTGCCTTCGGCTCAGGTCATGATCTCAGGGTCCTGGGAGCGAGTCCCGCATCAGGATCTCTGCTTAGCAGGGAGCCTGCTTCCCTCTCTCTCTCTGCCTGCCTCTCTGCCTACTTGTGATCTCTCTCTGTCAAATAAATAAATAAAATCTTTAAAATAAATAAATAAATAAGAAAGGAATAAGCCACCTAGAAAACTTTACCTAAGTCATAACTGTAAGAATCCAGACACTAATACAAAACGTGCTCATCTCTGTGAGATTTGAAAAGGTAACCATCATGCAGGGGCTCTGAAGAAACTTAATGGGCTGAATGGTTAAATTTATAACTCCTTTCCTGTGTTCTCACACCTAACTTTGATTGGTTTTCTCTATAGGTGTTCACAGAACATTATCTGTCTGGCAATAAAGGGCTATCATGTCATGTAAAACTTTACTAAGACAAAACCATGTGATGCTGGATCAGTATTCTAACAGTGCACATTAACTGTGTCTACTCTCACAGCTAGCAGTGTGGATTTCTCCCAGGTTCTTTTTACCTGTAGGAGGGAGCTGATTCAAAAGCAACACCCCCTGGCCTGATGCGCCAAAAATGAAATTTCTCTTAACAACAGATATGAATCCTGACCTGATAGGTGACACTAGAAATAAAGCTGCAGTATCTCATGAAAAAGTCTCTGTTTGCTAGCCCCCCTGCTGAGCTAAGCTATTGTGCCAGCAAAGTGGTCTCTATCTTGATTGGAAATTTTTTCATTATGTGGACTAATGAGCCATTGGTCCACACCTGGAATCTTTTTAAAATGTATAAAAACATTCAAACATAACAGCAGGAATTCAGTTAGTTTCCACCCCCCCCAAAAAAAAACAGATGCAAAATTACAGACTATACACAAGATTTTCTGAACAATCCAACCCAAAGATTCATATTCTTAAACTCAGTTTCTGCTTGTTGTTTATCATTATGGTACTATTCATTCAGACATGCTGCATTTTACTGTTAGATCTGATGTATCTTTCAGTTCTGATGCGAAGAGCATTATCCAGAATATTAACCCATTTGTAACTTCCAAGCTTGACTTAAATCCAAGTGAACATTATTTACCTTCTAAATACAGAATTTGTTTTAAAAATATTTCTAAATTTGTCATTTATTTGAATTATTAAGTATGTCAATACTGAAAGTAAGGGACTGGGAAGGCAAGAAGATTATGATGAAATATAATTTTGGAACAGTAATTCAAATAAAATTATTTCAGCATAATTAAAATGTTAACACTGAAGCTTATTACAAAGATACTGGAATAATAAGCTTCTGTTAGTTGAGAGCTGCCTATTCCCTCCACCTATCATTTTGTTACTAGGTATAAATAGGGTCACTTAAAAATAGATATAGAATCAATTTTAAAATTCTAAAGTATTTTCTTCAAGAATATTTAATTGGGACAAAAAAAATCCATGCGTTTCTCAGAGATTTTGTATTCTTCACAGATTTTACAAGATTAATGTAGTTTCACACTGAATATATAACTACCACTATCAAGTAGCTATAAAATTAACATATCTTAGCTCCATATTAACTTCTGACCTGCTCTATAAAAAGCACCTGAAAGGGTGTTATTTTCACATGGAAATAATATGTAAGACTAAAGAAATAACAGATACAGAACAGAATTTCATACAGAAATTCATACAGTAATTGATAAATGATGGTTTCTATTATTTCACTAGGCCTCAAAAGTATTTATTTCTTTAAAAGTCAGGTCATCTACAAAAAGATATAATAACATTCAAAAGGAATCACTACAAATAAAAAAACCCCAACATTTTCCAGAAGATATGAAAAAACTTTATTTAGGAGTTTTAGAACTAAACTATGACTCCACTTAAGAAGCAAGCAAAATAAAGAAGTAAAAACACTGACATGAAATACTTTCAATTTTACTGGAATAAATTTAGTCGGTAAGTGTAAAATATATACCAAAGCAAAGTTTTCATTTACTTCTCTTGGGATAGTAACAATAATATTTTACAAATTTATGTGAAACATAAATTCAGATTTCTAGCACTTTCTTCACTACTATAGTTGTGTGTAATGAAAATAAATTCAACCACCAAAAAAAGAATTTGACAGTCGGGAAATATTCTTAACGGCTACTTTTTAAAATAAAACTCATTCTAGCCCCTTCTGTTTAGAGAATACTGCATAGTTTAAACCAAGTTCACCCAGACTTAAAAAATGAAATTTAAATTGCATCTTACCTTCTGTATTCGGTAAGAAGCTGATTATAATGACAAACCACAGACTTCGCATTCTGCAACCAGAAGACACCATTATTGATCCCTTTAAATATTTTCTTTGTATTCCTTAATGAATCTAGTTATAAATGCCCAGCTTCATCGAACCCAGCAGTCTGCATCATTGATCCTCATATCTGAAAAACAAACAAATCCATCATTTACTCTTATGCTCTTGTTATATCACAAAAGAAATGCAAAAATAATAACAAGTCTCTCTCTCTCCTTCCCTGCCTCAATCCATCTCCTAAGTATAACATTTTATTTTAAAATGGTATGTATTTTGACTCTATATCCAATATGAGAGCTGCTCCTACATACTGGATATCTGAGCCTTAAAAGAATATAAAGAAAACAATCAAAGCTCGAAAAACACTTATAAATAACCATGACATATGAATTCGTAGAACAGCTATATAAATCCCTAATGATTTTTTTCTTTGAAAAGCTTATGAAGTTATTCAAGAACAATACATCTCTCTATGCCACACATCAGTCTTTTTATCAAATTACTAGCTTTAGTGTATGTTAAATACATATATGTAATATATATATTATATATAGTATAAAAAATTTTATAAGTACCTCTAATTTTTTTGTTTGTTTCTAGTGATGGTAAAAGTAATATTATCTACTATTTCATCCTGTTATCATGCAGGACAGATTAGAGATATAATTAAGCAGTTTATTTTTCTATACAAGGATGTACAGTTTTTAACACATGGGTGTATATAATTTATATAATAATGACATTCTAAAAGCATCACATTCCTAAACACCATATATCAAATTGCTATTATTACTGTTATTCATAGACAGAGCAGTTTAATAAAGGGTCTCTTTACTATTTCATTTTAAAGTTTCAGATTTTCATGTATTGGGGGTTTTTATAGCAAAGTATAACTTAGTAAGATTAATCCTATATCCTTGAGCAGGTTGGTCCATCCACTAGACCCAAATAAAACCCCAAGACTATGATGATTGTTTCTCCAAGGTTGTAACACCATTTTTCTAAAAACTGGGAGAAGAGTAAAGAATATAAAACCTGGAGCCATGTCTAATTCTGACTAGCCCTTAAGAATCCAGTTATTCAACTGGAGAGGCTACAAAAACTTCAGAAGCATGACTTAATCAGAATTCTCAGTTCTAGGACATAAGGCCAGGTTATTTGCTGGGTTCTACTGAAGTGTTTCACTTCTTCCTAGGTGAACATAAGGAATCAGAGTAAATACTAGCCCTACAATACACATAAATGCAGACAATTCTCAAATACATCCAGCTACCTGGTCTAGCCTTGAGGGTAGAAAATTAACAAAATTTTCCTTTAAAGGGATATCTTAACGGTTTCTTCATACTAACTTCTGAAATTTTCTTCTAAATAATACTCTTACCAAGTTCTCTCAATCTACCCTTAATCTGCTGCAAATAAAGAGTTTCTTAAAGTGGGGGAATGAGGGGAATATCCCCCATTCTGAAGCTGTATCTATAAAAAAGGAACTCATATAATTTAGATCGTGTCACAACAGCATTAAAAATTTTAGAAAAAAAAAGTTCCGAGATAATTCTGTAGTTCTTTCACATTATCTGAGCTACTCTGCATTTGCTACATGCTTCATGTATCATATATGATTCTATTAGCAGTTTACTATATCCTATTATCAGTTCACTATATTCTATTATCAGTTCACTATGATGTAACTTCAATGGAAAAGCTGTGAGATTCTAAATAGTTTGGAACACTTATTACCCTACAAAGTTGCTATCTTGCTTCACCAACAACCACACCAAAAAGGATGTAAAAAATTAATCTGAAGCTATTACCTAGTGTTTAAATATTAAGATCCATAAAAATCACAGATGAAACTAGCAAGATATTTCCATAGCATTTTGTTTTATCATGCTTATAGTTTCAGAGATGAAACTGCTTCACTATACATCCCTCCATGACCCAGAACAGCCCAATTTTTAGCTGTCTCTTAAACTACTGAAGACATCTAGGTATCATGATGAAGGGAGTCAGAAATGTTATTACCCAGTTCTGAGAACATTTCAGATGATTCTGTGCCCAGAGAAATAAGACAAAAAAAGCAAACTTCCTCTTCTGAATACCAAAAATATTTTAAAAATGATATATCAAAAATTAATCTGATGGGGAAACATGGCACACAAACCTTGTAGAATTGACAATCTCTATTCTTTTTTTCACACCGAACTCCCAAAGACTATTCAAAAGACAAAACCCAAATGAACCTGCAGTTTTAGAGTGCTGTGGCCAAGTACTTGCCTTAAAACTGCGAGCTATTTTATATAAAGCATAAAGAGAAGTACGATAATTTCATGACCTATCAGATTGGAAAGGCTAATCAAGAAACAACTTTTTTTTTTAAAGATTTTATTTATTTATTTGACAGAGAGAGACACAGCAAGAGAGAGAGAGAGAACACAGCACAAGCAGGAGGAATGGGGGAGGCAGAAGCAGACTTCCCACAGAGCAGGAGCCCTATGCAAGGCTTGATCCCAGGACCTCTGGGATCATGACCTGAGCCGAAGGCAGACACTTAATGACTGAGCCACCCATGTGCCCCAAGAAACAACTTCTTATATCCTCCATATTGTTCAAGGATCTGACCAAGATATCAGAATAATTTTACCATATGGATGAGGCACATTAATTAGTACACATGAAATTAAATCAGCCTCTGGACTGCTCCTGATTTAAGCAAGTCCAAGTTCTGCTTGTAAGGAGTATTTTCATTTCAGTGACATGCATACAGGCTGCCTGCCCACATGCACACAACTCTTGAACACATTTCTACATTCTTAAAGCGATCCAAGATTAGTCTGTCCTTGGTCATCTGCTATTTGAAAGAGTCCTTGTTTGTGGGGAGAAAGGGAAGGAAGAAATCAGAGACTGATGACTGCTTTGTAGGAAACAGCTGCCAAGATAGGAAAACCTCTGTTAGTAAAGGGAAAATGAGGAGGAAACCACACAACCAAGACCTCTTTTGTGGTTGTTGGCCAAGGCAGATATTTCATGAGCTGATTCTAACTATACTAAAATTTAAGTGTATTCTTAAGGATTTTAATGTGAAACAATTTTAAGGCTTCAGAATGTGAAACACAATTTTAAAATTACATTGTAGTCAATTATGACACTTAATATAGATGATTATTTCTAACAAATAGAAACAGGTTCTGGAAAATAATAAAATCATGGTTTTCTTTATGCAAATAAAGCTTACGTCCATCTGTGCAATAAGTAAAAAGAATGTCAAATTTATTTTTCTCACCCTACAATCTATATCCAATCATCTTTACATTAAACAGAATTATTTATAAAAACTCAAGCTTTAAATGCAATTTTGAAAACTAAAGTCCAAAGATTTTATTGCTGTGATCCAAATGAAGAATAATCTTCCATTAAAAAAAGTCAATGAAAATTTAAATACTTAACAAACCACAATCAGTTAAAGATAGAATGAATAAATAATCAAACATGGTGAAACTAATCTTAGGAAAACATTGCTCCTGATCAGAGTGGAGTCAAAGAACACTTCCAGGCATTTATAAATGTAGCTAGCTAACAGACTCCTCCAAACTTTTCTTTTTTTAAAGATTTTATTTATTTATTTGACAGACAGAGATCACAAGTAGGCAGAGAGGCAGGCAGAGAGGGAGAGAGGAGGAAGCAGGCTCACTGCCAAGTAGAGCGCCCGATGCGGGGCTGGATCCCAGAACCCCGAGATCATGACCCGAGCTGAAGGCAGAGGCCTTAACCCACTGAGCCACCCAGGCGCGCTTCCTCCAAACTTTTTACCTGCAAAATGAAGCTCAGCAAAATCTTCTCATAATGCAAAACAAAAACAAGGAAGAGATCAGTTTTAAAAGAAGCTATTACATTTCCTTTCAATGAACAGAAAAGATTAGGTAACTCTCCATATTAATAACCAGTTTGTCCTTAGATTTTGGAAAACCTCTTTCCAAAAACTTTGGTGAGGAAAGAACTGTGACTATAAAGGCGCAGTAGACAGATCAAAATCCTCCTAATGCTAAGTAAAGGTTCATTTCTTAATAAAATCAGAAACATTTCTACTTAAACTATAAATGACCATAGTTTTTAAAATCCCAACCCATGTCTAATGTACAACCTTGTTTTTATCCTTCAAATAAGAAGATAAAATTCAAACAATTTTATCCTAGTCTTAGTTCTACCAAACCTCAGTCAAGATTTTTTTTTCTAGATCTACGTATCTTACGACTCTGTCATGTAGAAAGTCAATTAATGCATCCTTACTACTAAATCTTCCAAAGCTGAACAATGACTTCCAAGAATACACCTCAGCACTGCTTATGCTCCTCAATGTTTTATACACTACTTACAATGTACAGTCAGGTGTAGTCCTTCAAACAGTAACCTGCTTATATTTATTAGCTGTGTAAAACATCCCATGCTTTAAACTGTCAGCAAAATTAGTAAAATATTACTAACCAGTTTCAGCTTTCAGGCGTTTATATTATGTTATGTTATGTTATATATACGCAACCTGCCTGTTCAGCAAAAATAGAAAAAAAAATAAAAAATAAAACCTGTTTATTTTTAAGTATCAATGAAAGAGGCAAACTAGACCATGCTTCAAATTAATAAAAGGAAAATATAATTTAACATTTTATAACACAGGTTAACTAAGGTTGATATTCTATTAGGAGTAAAGCCAACATAAAGATTCACATTCAAAGCTTTGTCTTTGATTTCTACTTACAGACACTGAGGTACTAAGACCACTGGATGATAAACCCAAAACAACTAAAAGCATGGGAACAGGGAAAGAAAAGCATGAGAACAGGGAAAGAAAAGCACCATCTAAGTATCAGACTTACCAAAATCACCCATCCTTGTTATTATACACTAATGCTGTGTAAAAGGAAACATCAATGCTTCATTCTATGCCCTAAATGTGTATCAGCACTAAATGAAAGCCAAAGAAGCTATCTACACAAAATCAGTCTTTCTAATCTTATTTGCACTATAAAATTATAATTATGAAATGGAACTTACTAGCAAAAGAGAGCTGCTATTCTATATTTTGCCAATACAAACAACAAAAATGGATAATACTAACCCCATTAAACCCCCAAGC
This sequence comes from Taxidea taxus jeffersonii, assembly GCA_003697995.1. Taxonomy (NCBI): domain Eukaryota; kingdom Metazoa; phylum Chordata; class Mammalia; order Carnivora; family Mustelidae; genus Taxidea; species Taxidea taxus. Next base: position 96,866 of record RCUC01133386.1, on the reverse strand, counting down.
AAAGTCTTAGAAAATGAAAAATAAATTAGTTTAATTTCAATCTAAATCTCATTCGGGGTGTTCACTTTCCAGAAATATCTTATGTGTGGGCTTGACAGGCCAGAATTCCCCCTTGTTGTTAACATTGTAGAAAACACTGACACTCTTGGGAGTTTTCTTTAAGTTGTCTAAGTAAAACCCTTGCTATTGGTTTAGTAATCAGTATGCTTATTTTAGCTCCAGACATTCAAGGTTCTTTTGTGTTTCAGTTTATTTTCTTTCCTTTCACAAAGATAGTATAAGGCTGGGAATGCTGATAGAGATTTTAAAACCACGTGGCAAACCACCAGTCACCACCCTCTTTCTCGGTTTCATTTCTGTGGACACTGGTATCAAGTCCAGAGTACTTTAATTAAACTATTTATGCCTAAGTCCCCTTAACATTCATTACTGGTCTTACCCTTTACTGAAACTTCTGAAACTTTACTGCACTGTGAGGGAATAAATTCTTCTAGGTCTTAGAGCAGAGAGGGGAAGAGCTCAGGAATGTTCTTAGAAAATTACATCAGCAATCCACTATAATATCCACCAGCCATGCTGAGCATGCAAAAGAGGCTTGTAGCTGTGGACACTGGAGGCACAGTGCAGGGCAGTCTGCCATTCTCTTCATTAAAATCCTTCCAGTTGAAATTATAAAAACAAATTGCTGTCATTTTCAAATCAATGTAGGGGACATTTTATGACTGAACATAAACTTGCAAATGAAGTCTCAAAAGAAAAACAAGAACAACAACAACAAAAGAAGTTGCATGCCCAGTTCAAAATATTACCTATGTATCATAAAAAGTTGATGGCTTCCTCAACTTTTCTACAAAAAAAAAAAAAAAAAGTCATTAAATCTGTTTGTTGAAAATATTTTGTATTTATTGTTAAATTATAATCCACTTACAAGAAGTTAGTTTTTTCCCCATTTGGGGGAAAGGGAAAGGTATTTTTATCTTTATTCTTTTTAAATTTTATTTATTTATTTGACAGAGAGAGAGCACAAACAGTGGGGAAGCAGGCTCTCAGCTGAGCAGGAAGCCCCATGCAGGGCTCAGTCCCAGGCCCATGACCCAAGCCACAGGCAGACACCCAACCACTCAGCCACCCAGGCACCCTGGGAAAGGTATTTGTAAATGGCAGTCCTCTCCAACTTTAAGACATTCTATTTCCTCATAACTTTCTAATAGTCCAGAATTCTTACACAATTTTTTTAGTTAAATACAAATTATGGGTACTACAGCCAAAAATTATTTCCTGGATGCCTACTATGGGCAAAACACCATATTATACATTACATATTCATGAAGAATACATATTCTTCATGAGATCAATATTATAAAGATCAGAAATCTGAGCTTCAAAGAGGAAGTTTAACTCGATTAAAGTTATTCAGCTAGCAAGTAGCAGAGCTTGAATTCTAATTAAGGCTAATTAGAAATCCATTCTTTCTGCTAGTCACTACATTATTCATTCAACAAATATTTACTGAGCATCTATTATGTGGTGGGTACTAAGGAACAAAAGAGATAAAACTCCTTACTCTTGGGAGATTACATTCCAGCTCAAAAATAACCCTTCCCCCCAAAAAGCTGTAAGTGCCTGGTACATAGTTAGGTCTAAATAGTTTATTCACAGGACTTCATGAAATCTTCACAACTTGAAGAAATAGATATTTTGCCCTAAATTAGTTACATAACCTGGTCAAGGATGGTAAGTAAATACCAGTGCTGGGATACAAACCCATGTTCTAAAACCATTATTGCCACTAATTAAGTAGTTCAGATAAACTTACTTTATATTTTATCATCTTTCCCTTTAGAATAAAAAATGGAAGTAAAACAAAGGCATTTTGGGACTGGGAAAATGACAAAATACCAAAAGAATAATGAGTTGGTTTTCAAAGTGTTTACATTTGTAAAACTAACATCCCTTAGGTAATCATAGCTAAATGTTAACTTAATTTTTATTATTTCTAAGCTATCTTAATTTCATTCATTTATAGTGTTATTTAAATTAACAAACTATTCTTAACTAATAAATCTTATCAGCCAAAATACCTGAGAAGTTGCTTACAAGTCAAGCAATAAACTTAAGTATTTCCAACAATTATAATTAATAATGAATCCTAACAGTCCTGGAAAGAATGTTTTCACATTAACATCTATAATATTATGGACTAATCATTCATTGTTCAGGCAAACAAAAAAGAAAAAATCTAATGTTGCTCATGAGATTCAATCTTATGTTTGGCTCACTGCACTGGATCCTTTGTTCATAAATCATTGTTACTAGTCATTCCCTAAATCAATATTCAGATTCCCTCTTGATCTATATATATAACCACTAAATGAAATAATAATGACCCAGGATCTGTTATATATTAGATCATCAATATCACCATCAGAGTTTTCTTAGAGATAATTAGGTAATATGAGTGAAGTATGTCAAATGATCTTAAAAATAAATATGAAAAATTACTATGAATACAGAGTAAGAAGCTGAAGAAAATTTTGTGAATTATAGCACATTGCCTTATGTAATCAATAAGCAATACAACTCATTTGCAAGCTATGTCAACATGTAGTGTCATATAAACTTGTAATATTCACTTCTAAAATAAAGTAGATTATGTTAACAATATAATCGCATGTTCATCAGTTTAGGTCAATGAATATCTAGTGATTACATTCTAGATATTTCTGATATTGAGTACTGGAAGGAATGTTACTTATTTGTTAATTATTTTTACCTTATATAATATTAGTTGGTCCTGCGTTAGGTTCAAAAGGAATTATAATACAGATTACAATATGGTTGCCACCTTCAAAAAGTTAATAATCTTCTGGGGCACCTGGGTGGCTCAGTGGGTTAAGCCGCTGCCTTGGGCTCAGGTCATGATCTCGGGGTCCTGGGATCGAGTCCCGCAGCGGAGAGCCTGCTTCCCTTCCTCTCTCTCTGCCTGCCTCTCTGCCTACTTGTGATCTATCTGTCAAATAAATAAATAAAATAAAAATCTTTTTAAAAAAAAGTTAATAATCTTCTAAGGAGAATTAGAAATTGAAGAAAATACCTAAGACTATGCATTAGTTAATAATTATTATAATTCCCCCAAGACCCAAACTATGCATTAGTTAATAATTGTTATGATTCCCCCAAACTCTATGGTAATAAATGTATTTCATACCAAAATAGTGAGAGAGAAGAGAAATAAAAGGAGTTTCTGGACCTGTGTCTCTCCTGAGATGTGTACCTAGATCAACCAACATCATCTAGACAGCAAGAGTCCAAAGCTGAGATCAGGAGCAAACTCTGAAATCCAGACTTAACCTACCACTGTGAAAGTTGATACAATTCACAAACATGTAGCCCCGAAGTCCACCAACTATGTATGAGTGTAGGAATAGACAATAAATCTACTATCCTATTATTTTCCCAGTTATTCCAATTATACATTCCACTTTAAGTAATCTTAGAGAAGAATTTTAGGGGTTACTGCAATATGTTTCACTAAGGGCTTGTCCCATCTCTCAAAATACTTCTCAACAATTATTCTAATAATTCACATTCTAAAAATATCTAAAGGAATTGCTATTTCAGAAAAACATTTTTTGAAACCTACTTATACATGATCACATTAGCAGCCATAATAATAATGACCTAAGTTACTCAGCTCACATATTTCACACTCTGACTTCATTGGAAAACTACACATGATCAAAAAGCAAGATGACATCAGGGACTTCCTTCCAGAAAAAGCAAATTTTTTGCCTTAGCCAGGGTTGCTTTCCATCAAACCCTATGTTCCATACCATATAAATCTGTGTATACAAGCAAAACTCAAGACAATAGCATATTATTGAGTTGTAAAATATATATATCAATTATTTCTGAAAATTAATTAACACTATTCAAGTTTTAGTCTAAGTGTAAGAACAGAATAGACTCTTACTTTATTGTTAAACACATTCTGTATAGTTGGTATGGCTGACTCCTCTAAAAAACATTAGGACTTAGATGGGAAGGCAAGAAAAATAATCACAGACAAACTATTAAGAAGTAGTAATATACTGGATTATTCTAAATGGTTGTTAAATACACACACACACAAAATAAAAACTCTAGTTCATTACAAAGTTGAAATCAGGTTGTATGTGCTAGTGCTTCTTAACTAATCAATCATGGAGTGGGGGGAGGTATGTGATTTTTAGAAAAGGGATTTGCAACTTTAAAATATAATTTTATAGCCTCTATTAAAATTTCCAATATTAAAGTGGTAATAAAGGAATGATATTTAATAGAAAATATAGGTTATAAACAGCTGAGAAAAACTGACTAGAAGCTTGAATTAACTTATCAAGACTTTTTTTTTTTTAGATTTTATTTATTTATTTGAGAGAGAGAGCACAAGTTGGGGTTGGGGAGTAGGAATCCGGAGGCAGAGGGAGAAGCAGACTCCTCACTGAGCAGGAAGCCCAATGCAGAGGGCTCGATCCCAGGACCCTGAGATCATGACCTGAGCCAAAGGCAGATGGCTTAACTGATTGGGACTAGGTGTTCCAAGACTCTCTTAGTTAATAAATAACTAATGTATTTTGTAATATTTCAACAAATTTTTAAAATTTTCCAATTCAGAAAACTTTGAGTAAAATATATTGTTATTAGGCCGTATATAAAGAAAAGCAAAAAGCTGTACTTAATAACTACCACTGATAACTAGTGAGTCTTCAAATCTCATAAGCTAAAACTTATCAATAGTATCCCATTATGTCTGTAAAGATTAGAAGCAAGGGATTGTGTAGACTGATATTACAGAGCAGGTATCAGGAAACTTTTTCTACAAATGACCAAATGGTAAATAATTTAGGCTTTAAGGACTCTATAGTCTCTGCCATTATAGCATGAAACCTGCCATAGACAATGTGAAATAATGAATGAGCATGGCTGTGGGCCAATAAACTACCACAAAAAGTAGCCACCCAGCAACAGTTTGCCAACCCCAGCTATAGATGAACTGGCAGGAAGAAGATAACTAAATGCAGTTCAGTCAAGAAATGAACTGAGCAACAACTATCAATGTCTGCCAACATAATCAAACCAATTTTAGTCTGTTATTTCACGAAATTAATTTAAATGTTAATGTAAAGGTAAATTAACCATGCTGGAATGAGAAAAATAAAACAAAGCATCGTTATACTGACCAAAACAAATGAGTGTTTCACTGTGTGTGTATAACAAAGCCATTATGTACAGCTTACATAACGTCTGGGGAGAAACTCCAGAAAAGAAAATAAAGGACATTACCACAGTAACCTATCTTACTACTTTGTTTGGCAAGAGAGAATGTAAAACCAATCAAAACAGTAAGTAATGGAAGACTGAAAAGTAATGAGGTTTGGACAAGACCCCCGAGGTATTCTACCATTAGCATGATGGTTTCAAATAGCTTTTAGTAAAAGTGGCTTCAGACTCCTGAAATTTCTGTCAGCATTGCTACTCACCCATATGAAATACAGGATATACCCCAGTTCCACATTGCATTCAAAAGGAAACTGCTAAATTCTAATTTGCTGAATTTCTCCTAGAAAGCTACAAGGCCAGAATCACCAATTCTACAAGGCCAGAATCACCAATCTTAATTCCAAAAAATTATTAAGTCATAATAAATATACACACCTCTTTTGGAACATAAGTATTTTTACAGCTTTCCAATTCCCTGTATCTAGATTCTTCTCAATAAATTTTAAGTGTTATTAATACAGTAAATATTTTTATTTTCTGCAATCTGGTGTTTCTTAAAATTGAATAACCATCCTATAACATATCATAAGAGTAAGAATAACATTTCTAAGCTACAGTTAATAGGTATCATTAAAATACATGAAGGCTAAACTTTTCTATCAATATTATATATAAGACAAAAGAGTGGAAAAGGTTACAAATTTTTAATAAGAGCATTATATTATGGTAGTAATAATCTAGGTGTTTTACTGAAAGTGAAGTGGATTACTGTAAATGAAATTTTAAAATGTCCTTTCCATTTTACAGATAACACAAAATGACTTTTTTTCATGTCTCTAGCGATAAGGATAAATTTGCCACACATTTAAATGGTGCCTTCACCCTTTCCACTCTGGCTCATGAATTAATAATTCAGTGACATTAATACAAGAAGATAAATGATAAAAAGGTTAAGGCGCATGGGCCAACCATACACACATACTTCTTTTAGCACAGTTAATACTTCTCTGCCAATTATAGGTAAAACTTTTTAACAGTTTTCAATAGCGTTTTTACAATCTAAGTAGCAGCTTATGCACACACAATTTCACACAATTCAGGCTTAATAAATCTCCTGCTGGTACCAAACAATCATTCTAGGGGATTAAAGTGCAACATCTGTTAACATTAATAATGTTTTATATAGTCACATGTATTAAAGAAGCCTCTACTCCATTATTAGTCTACTAAAAAACCTTCTAGACCAATATACTGATTTAGCATGAATTATACATATATCCCTCAATTGGTGACTTATAACAACAAAGAAATGCATTAGTATGAAATGGTAAAAGAAAAAAATAGCATTCTCTGTGAAGTAACGGGGTTTTTTTGAACCAAACTTAACTAAATGTATTTTAGTGTGCATGTGCAGATATATACACACAAATGAAATTAGCTTAGTCTCTAATAGTTTTTAAAACCAAAAATCCTCAGTAACATTACTCATTGTAAATTTCAGTAAGCCAATGTTCTGTATATATAAAAGGTACTTCAATGTAAGGTGGCACACATTCACTCACAGCTGACTCTCTCTGAAATGTCTTAATCCCCTCTCACTGATTTCATTCCCAGGGCCCTAATGCCTTCTCTCTAAACCGGTGTAAAAACCTCATAGGTGATTCTTCACACTCCATCCAACTTGCTAATCTCCACTGGAGTAATCTTCCTAATTTCACTCAACAACGTAAAAATGTGTAAAACTGGAACCAATCCCAGAGATCACTTCATACATACGACAAAGAAAAGACTTAGGGTTTTGAGTTGAAAAAGACAGATCGCAGAACTGCTGTTCTTTACATTTTCCGTTAAGTTATATATATTGTATTGCTGTAATTCAATTATCACAACAAATCTAGTATCTCTACTTTAACAACAGGGAAATTACAACTGGGGGCTGAAGGAGTAGTAAATGGAAAGTTTAATAAAAAGTGGCAAAAGGCAGAACTAGGAATAGAATCCAAATAGATCTAATTTCAAAAATACTGCTTCTGTCAAATTTATTTGCTCAGTAATTCTGAATATGCCCTTGGAACTGATTTTTACCAAGATATCCATATACAAAGCATCACCCTCCTTTCCACATAAGGAAATTTACATGGATTTCATAAGTTTAAAAACCACCTAAACCATAAAGCCTCAAGGTGGAAAAATCTTTCCTGCCACAAATTCCTAGAGTCATCATCTCTATCATTTGTATGGTAGGTGATCTTGGGTTATCTTAGGACTCCCCTTCAATTAAGCTTTTAAAATATTTTTAAAAACCTCTTTTGTCCAAATTCCTCATATTTACCTTTCTTCAATATAAAGTCTCTTCAAACCAAACCAAAGGGTTTGGTTTCCAATATACATACTTTGTTCAAAACACTGAGGCTGATACTACAAGCAATAATACAAGGATGCAGAAGATAAGGAAATGAAACAAAGACACAAATAACTACAAATTACTTCAATGTAATTAAGAAGAGTAAGTGGGGGACACCTGGGTGGCTCAGTTGGTTAAGCGGCTGCCTTTGGCTCGGGTCATGATCCCGGCGTCCTGGGATCGAGTCCCACATGGGGCTCCTTGCTCAGCAGGGAGCCTGCTCCTCCCTCTGCCTCTGCCTGCCTCTCTGTCTGCCTGTACGCACGCGCGCTCTCTCTCTCTCGCTCTCTCTCTAATAAATAAATAAAATATTTAAAAAAATAAAAAATAAATAAAAAAGAAGAGTAAGTGGTCCTCGCTTTAATCGAGTCTGATACGTAGCATAATATCCTGGTGATTAGCAGTGAATATACAATAAATTAAACAGGCTTCTGGAAATCACCACTTCTAACGGATTTCCTTTTTTAGCTAACATCTAAGATTGAGAATAACCATCATTCACTTATTTCCTGTACTTCCTCTTTAAAAATTAGTGAGATTCAGTTTTTGGACCAAAGGAGGCTTGCCCTCACCTCTGTACCTTTCTTGGCATACTTATGATGTTCCTTCTGCCCGAAATCCCCTCTACCACTTGTTCCCTGGCCAACAACTATTCTTTTTCTAATACTCAGTGTAGGCCTGTGACTAAACTAACTCCCTCCTTCCCCTAAACCTTAGCACACACACCAAAAGAGCACGACCATTGGTGTCCATACCACAACCTGCTATATCACAAAATATCTAAAATACCATCTCAAATTATTGTAAGCTAACTGAAAACAGAACCCATGACTTTCACATCTATAATCTCAGTGCTAGTCAGCCTTGCCTAATGCTTGGCAAATAGCACATAACAAATGCTTTTGACAGAAAGAAAGGAAAATAGGGAAGAAAGGAAAAAGCTGTGAATGAATAAACTGAACTACAGATACAAAGTAAAGACCATGAATGGTGGAAAGAATAAAGAAAAGTGAATGGAATCCAGAAACTAATGTGTGAAAGAAACATAGTATTTTAAAAGTAGAAACAGATACAAAATCTCCTGGAATAGGGTTTTTCAAGGATTTTTCGTCCTATACAAGACTATTTTTAATTAAACGTTTAATTAAATATTGAGAATGCTTATTTAAAAGACAAAATAAAAAACGAATGTTTTTCAGAAAGCTTAATTTACCATTGTCTGGCGTAAAATACTTTAACATTTTAATCCCTTATAGAAGCCAAATAAACTGAGCCTCCTTATTATAAAAGCAAAACTGGAAGGTCACAAATAATGGGGAAAATAAACCTACACATCAGCTCTAACCAAAACCAAACTACAGAAAAATAATCTCTTGATGGAAGTTTTTCTTTAAAATACTTGAAAATCTGAGGTGCCTATGTGGCGCAGTCAGTTAAGCATCTAACTCTTGGTTTCAGCTCAGGGTCCTGGGATCAAGACCTGCGTCTGGCTCTGTGCTCAGCAGACAGTATGCTTGAGACTCTCTCCCTTTCCCTCTGCCCTTCCCCACAACTCCCTGTTCTTTTTCTCGCTTTCTAAAATAAATAAATCTTTAAGTAAAATAAAATACTTGAAAATTAAATAGAATCTATGAAAACAATTTATAATTTTAAATATTTTAAATAATTTAAAACTTTAAGTATTATGAAATATGAAGCTCTATGAAATTATGTTAGAAATGCCTGATAAATAAGCTTTTAAATACAAATAAGACTGGGTATACTAAAAAAATAGACACTGATTTTCAAAGTACACCAAAAAATACAAGAAATTTTTCTCTTGCAAAACTTTTTGACAAGGTAGGCTTCACATCTACACATTGGCCCAGCAATATTTGGAATTTGGAGAAATGTTATTTCTGTATCAGTAATTTTTTTTAATTGTAAAAGTTCCATTAAAAATGAAAGTTCTTAAATAGAGAGCAACACATGGGTACAACACACTTTTATCACCATTCAGAACAAAGAATGGAAAAATTAAAATCCACACCTCTTTTCTCTCCCAAAATTATGAGACTGACGTTAGCACTCCAATTCAATGCCAATTTGAGGGCTTATACCTTATCTCTAAATGAAAAGACAATACATTTCACAATGGGAATTACACTTCAGCCTTACTTTGCAATTAAGTTACCTGATATTGCCTATAAAGCATGCGGCATTGTAGATTATTTCTTTTTGGTATTATGTTTTGCTGAGGCTGTTGAAAAACCACAGCGATTTCCAAATCCTAACTTTCTACCCTTCCTCAAACCAAAATTTGCAATTTAATCGACTTTAATATATGAATCAAGCACTGATAATAAATCTAAACAGCTTGTTTGCAGAAAGATATCTGAATATTAAGTATGAAATTTAACAGGTTTTAATAATTAGACTCTGTAAATTGTGTAATATATATACGTCTGTCCTAATTTGGGAAGATGCACTTCTCACATAACACTCATCAAACTGAATATAAGAAATTGCTCTGGCATTTCACTAAATTAAAATCTTGAAACCCTACAGCTACAATGTGCAAATTTAAAACTTATTAATACTTTAAATCAAATCATAGTTATTATTCAGTTTCATATAATGCAATTTATAGTAGTCTTCTACTGTAAGTGCAAGAACACAATGAGATTTTAATCAGAATATAGTGTTAGTCACTAAAACACATTTTGGAAGGTAAACAACCACCACAACCACCCTCCAGAAAAACTATCATTGAGCAGTTAAAAGATAAAAAATATCCACCTGTGATACTCACGGAGGAAAGTAATTGTGGAAGAATGGCTCCTTACATACCAGAAAATGTTTCTAAACCTCGGATTTAAGCTACCCTTACTAGAAATTTATATGAGATATTAAATGCTATTTTTTCATGGTTTGCTAAATGCCTAGATGGTTACAACATGGATTTGTTAAAATATTTTGTTACAATTTTTCTTTATATATTTTATCTCATGACCATTAAAATATCTTCTTAAACATTTCTATTATTTTTATGGTTTCCTTTACCAATTAAAAAACTAAAATTCACATTACAACATCAATACCCACAGTTAGTTAACCTCCCTTTATTTCCTGTTGATTACCTTATGCAAATCCATCTTCAGCATAACTGGTCAACCGGTAGAAAAAAGAAGTCAGCCTTCATACCAGGGCACAGTTCTGACAAGCAGCCTCTACTGACTTCCTTTTAAAACTGAGGATCCTAATCTTTGCGATGATTTGGGGGCAGGGATTTTGAAACTGTGATTGTAGGTCAGGGGGAAGAACTACAAAAAAAGAGTCCTACTTGCATATTTTCCATATGGTAATTCAATCAGATATCAGATTATAATAAAATGAGGAAAATTATCGATCTTTTTTTCTTTAATCACACAGTAAGTGTGGAAGCAGATGTTTTTTAGGTGGGTGGGTAGGCATCAACATCTGTTTTCAGTCTCAGAACATCAATTTTGATAAAGGCAAATCAGGTCAATTACTGATTTATCACCTAAAGAAGACACCAACAAAAACAGAAAACTCTGAGCAGAAGTTAAAAAAGGAAGAAGAGAGAATCTCCCAACAAAAATGAGGAAAAAATAAAACAAATCTAAAGAATGAAAATGGATCCCAAACAACAGGAGCCACTTAAATATGTGAACCAAATTTAATCCACATCAATAATGATAATAGTAAGCATTTATTGTGAGCTTTCCACGTATGAAGCTCCATTAAATACTGATAAGTGCATCACACATTTTTTTCTCTATCATATGGAAGTAAGAATACTTTCAGATTACCACTGAAAAATCAGTACTAACTCTTGTATTGCTACCATTATCATTCTTCTATCTACGACAGGAATCCGAAACTGGTTAGGTTCTAGCCCAATTTACTGTGATCTTTATTATCATAAATGACAGCTATTTATTCAAAAACATATTGAGAGCCTACTCTGAATTAATAACTGATGATAGGTGCTGATAGGTGCTTGTGGTTGTTGTTCAGCCTTGTCACCCATAATTAACCAGCTATAAAACCTAAAAGTTACTATTGCTGGGTCTAAAGAATTGAAAAGCTATTGAGGAAATAATTTCATTATTCTTAATAATGAATAAGATGTAGCTAGGAAATTTTCTAGGGACCAACAAAATAAATATGTAAGTTCATGCTAACAAAAGAGAAAGCCACAATAAATTGTAAAGAATTACCAAAAAAGATCTTTGAGGGCACAGAAATTCCTAAAGCTTTCCAAAAAGGGACAAGACTTGTATCTAAGGAAACCTAAGAATATCAAATTAATTTGTGAAAGAGCTGTTAAGAACGTTGATAAAATGGCCCTCAACAAAGCCAAACGTATTCTTTCACAAAATAAAAATTTCTCTCTAACCAGATTTTAATAACTGACTTTTTTAAGTCTTCATTACCTTAGAAGAAACTTAACACGAAATACAAATAAATAAACCAAAAACCTAAATCTTACAGCCTTGAATACACATAATAAAATTTTTCATTTTAATCAGCAGTTGAAGAAACATGAATATCATTTAAAACATATATAGGTACCTACTCAAGAATATTTCTAGGAACATCTGTAAAGGAAGCATAATTACTATTTTTTCACAAATATAACATTTAAAATATGCATATCAACTTGAAGCAATTTTTTGGACCATTGGTATTATTTAGGCATAATGCATGCACCTCAAAGTACTGGCAAGAAAATGGACTCATTCTTTCTCCTTGCTCTCAAACTAATGGCAGGAATGGATAACGTTTCAAACCTATGTTTGATTTCTAGCTCTCTTTCTACCCCACATTCAATTACCAAATTCTACCCCATCATTACAAAAGTTTTCCCATCTGTCTATAGCTATTGCTTCACACCTGGACTGTCATCCACACCTTCTAAAGTTCTATTTCCTCCATTATTTCCCTGTTCTAGTTCACTGCCTACACCATCTTGAGAGTTAGCAATTAAAAAATATAACACATTCTCAAACAAAAATATTAACAGCTGTTTATGGCCCAAATGTAAAGTCTAATTTTAGTGGAGTAGGCTCTTTATAATCAGGTCCCAAACTAACATCTCATTTTCATCTCCTTCCATTTTCTCCATACACATTCTCCTGAAGGTACCGTATTTCTTCCTTCGTTTTCCAGTGCCTTTTACCTCTGACCTGTCCACCTCTCAAAAGGCCTGAACCTGCTAAAATCATTCTCTGTCTTCAAGTCTACATCAATGGAGTCTCTTTTTTCCATACTTCTCATTTTGAATTAACCCCACCCTACATCCTACAGACTTTCCTCTACTCTTCATTTTGACATGTCACTATAGTATGCCTTATAATGTAATTACTTGTTGAAATACCTGTTTCTCTCACAAGATTATAAGTGCCTTTTATAGAGCAGTCTTTACACAGCACATTTTTCTAGGCAGGACCTTAATAAATGGCTGTTGTCTCAAAATGAATAAAATTAAAGCCCAGAAGTTGATGGATAACTAGATGAAATGCACTTATAGGCAAAACTGTTCTTGTAAAGGATAAAATACAATCAATATTGTAAAACACACACTTTAAGACCAATTCAAGCAAATGCATACTTTTAGTCTGGCAATTTTGGCGAAGTCAGTAGTAGGAGTTCTCACATTTTTAAAACCACATGTGCTGCCATAATAACCTCTGTGGCATTGCAGGAAACCAAAAGTAACATCTTGAAAGTAAAATCCAAAGCATTATAAATACCGTGAATTATTAAAGTAAATCCAAGCCCTCACCTGTCACTTATACACATGCAACATTATCAAGAATGACTGCTCTGAACTACAGAAGCGTAAAGGGACTTTAAGAGAATGTACCCACATATGAAATATCAGATTTTTCAAAAGGTAATCTGGGTTTGACTTTTATTTTAATTGAACTCTTAAAAAATTTTTATATAGTAAGACATCTCTAGTACTGTGCATCTTAATACTACCTAATTTAATCAATATTGGGAGTGAGAAGTAGGATAGTGGCAACAATTTAATCACTCTGGCTTGGTAAAACCCTCTGGCCTTGAGAAAATTATAAATTGCACAACATAGAAGGGTGACAAGGCCACCAAAAATTAAGATTTACCTCATTAAATTTACCATTATGATCTTAGCGGTACCTTATAAATGTCCCTATAAATGAAAAGTTGGCTCAAGGAGTTTTAATTAAACGAATTCAGTCTTGATTACAATTCCAAAGATGGAAAATCTGCCTTTCACCTAAACAGCTAAATACACCAAATGCACTATATTCTGAAAGATAAAAATAAAATTCTACAATATTTAGAACTAAGCAATTTTCAATTTTTTAAATTTGTCATATTTATATACGTTAAACCAAAAACTGCTATTCTAGATTATTATTCTTCGTCTGTTGCATAAAATCAATAAAACTCAAAGTCCATATAAAGAAAGCTTAATACTAGAGATAGGGAGCTTTTAATTTGTACTGAATTGTTCGTTAAAATATTTTTCACTCTATTTACAAATCTTGCAATAATAAAAACACAGACTTAAGTACTACTTTTAAAGCAGTTTCTACCACCACCATGACAGGTGATTTCAAAATATTTTAACCTGGATGTTAAACACTTCAATTTCAACAACTTTTGATTGTATGTTAAAATGATGTAAAATATTAAAGCTTTAATGAGTACTTAACATTAAGAAGTCAATTTAATAAGTAAGGAATTAATTTTCAAATAGATAAGCGGAGCTTTATAAATTCTGAATGGTATAGTTGTGAATTCTGTCCAAAAGCTAACCTTTATAAGCAGTGTTAATGAAAATCTTAACTATTTAGTCAAAATTATATATTGTTTCCTGGAATCCTTCCTAAGATTTTTTGTTTAACTTTCTAACTACTTGAATTATTCCTATGTGCTATATATAGTTCCTTATCTAAACACCTACCCTTATAGAGGGTTTCTTGGGTTCTAACAGAAGAATATTAATAGATACTTAGGTCTTAGATATAATGCAATAATTTTTAAGTTTAAAGAACAGACAGCCTAATCTTCAGCCAAAAGTGAGATCAAGACAATGCTGAATCCTTGGCCACAAACATAAACATATATTTGCCTTACTATATTTTGGTTGAAGCAAATATAAATAAAACAAAGTACGATGGCAGGCCAACCAAAGACATCAATTCCTACACAAATCCTTCTTTATAGACAAACTTTTTTTTTCTTTTAAAATCATTTTATTGGGGCACCTGGGTGGCTCAGCGGGTTAAAAGTCTCTGCCTTCGGCTCAGGTCATGATTTCAGGGTCCTGGAATAGAGCCCCCCATCAGGCTCTTTGC
Source organism: Taxidea taxus jeffersonii (assembly GCA_003697995.1). Lineage (NCBI taxonomy): Eukaryota > Metazoa > Chordata > Mammalia > Carnivora > Mustelidae > Taxidea > Taxidea taxus. Next base: position 81,845 of record RCUC01133386.1, on the reverse strand, counting down.
TCAGCGGAAAGCCTGCTTCCTCCAATCTCTCTCTCTCTCTGCCTGCCTCTCTGCCTACTTGTGATCTTTGTCTATCAAATAAATAAATAAATAAATAAAATCTTTTAAAAATATTAAAATAAAACCATTTTATTCATAACACAAATTAAAGAATGGCAAAATATATACATTCCTCAAACTGTCATTTAAGATGCTTCAATAAAAATTTTCATTATTTTCTTTGAGAAAAAAGTACACAGACTGAAGTTTTTATTTTTAGTTTGAACAACAATAAGCAAGTATTAAAATATCACTCATATATCATGATGAAAGATGGATTATCAGAACAAAGATTTAAAGAATATTTTACAGGACTTAAATAGTGCCAAAAGTAAAGGTATGTATGTGTACATATACATATGTACACATACATACACATTCAGTCATATGGAAACAATCTGAAGACCACCACCACATGATTCCACATAAAATAAAAAACTTACACATTAATACTAATCACTAAATTTACATCTTGGTCTTTTTCAGAGGTCAAACAGCATGTTACTTGGGAAGTCAAATGAAAAAAAAATGTTGATTTAATTTTTTTAAAAAAGAAATGAGACCCTCAGCCATCAATTCAGAAATGAATATCAAATTATTAAGGATGAAAACATTCTATCAGAGGAAATATCAAAAATATTATAAAGCAATACACAAAACACAAAGAACCGTTAAACATAAAAACATCTGAAAATACCAATTTTACAAATACACAGGAGTTGATGATTTATTCTTCATAAACAGACATAATCAATTTTAATAAAGTAAGCTAACAAATTAAGCCTATATTTTAATTTATTTTCAATTAAACATTAACATTGTGGTGATTTAATTGTAACCTTCTTGGTAATGTTCTTGATTTTCCCAGATTTAACAGGCAATTATAGAGAATGAGATTATTAGTGTACATAATCATAAAATTCCCAATATTCTTCAAATACTTAAGCAATGGTTGTACTAAAGGCTATTCAATTTAGTATTGTTCTAAAGCGTTCTTATTCTAATTTTTTAAGAACACTCTTAAGCTATTAAAAATCAAATCTAACTTTTTTTTTTTAAAGCCAACTCTGGAAAATGTGAATTCTAAGATACGTCCTTCAATTTTTTAATCATGTAATTTTAGTGACTGAATAATAAATACTTTGAAAAATATCTTTGCTCATGTAATGAAACCAATTATAGGTTTCAGGCTGAAATGTCAAAAGGACTTTTCCCTTAACATATCAATAACACAATACAAGAATATTAGTAAAAAAACAACAGCAAAACAAATGGGAGGTGTGAGAGAATGACTACACTATTAAAATAGGCAAAGTATAAAAGTTATGTTTGACCATCAAGTTCATTATAATTTTATGTCACCATAATTTGACAAAATATTTTATAAGCACTAATCAACCCAAAATTCCTATGAAGAGGACAAAGAAAAGTGCTTTTAGAGTGTATTGTTAAATATCTTAACATATTGCAGCTGTTTTCTGAGTCCCATGTAGCAAAGATCTAAAATAAAGATTTTCTTGAATGTAATTCGAATAATTTCAAAGGTTCAGGTACTTATTTTTGCATCTGCCAACAGCTACTGCAGGCCAGTAATTATTACTAAGGGATAAAAAAGCATCGCTTATGATGCTCTGACAAGTAATAAAATACTGGGCTAAGCTATTTCCTTGAACCCAAATTTTTACTTCAGGCCTCTAATATGAGTAATAACAACTACTTTTCTACTTCGACTGGTATTTGGTCAAAACAAAAATGCCTTTCAAATCAGTATTCTGATTTAAAGAGCATTGAATATAAACAAATTTTTAAAGAACATTACAAAAAAAATTATATATTACATAAAAATAAAAATTCAATCAGTAAATGGCTTCTTTTCCTTATGTCTCAAAAAGATTTAAATTTATATTAAAATTATATTTGTATTAAAGTATGAAAACCAAATATGAGACAAGATTATTCATGAATAGAAAGTATCAATATTTTTATTTTGAATTTCAGTTATATCCTTAGGTCTTGTGTTTATTCTTATATATGGGTAATGCAATCATGCTTAAATTACTGGAGAAAAAGATGTACTATCTTATAATTGATTCTTTTTAAAAATGAATAGAGATTTGATAGTCGAAGATTTTAACATTTTCACTCTTCAGTGAAGCTTTGAATTAGCAATAACCTGTGAAAGCCATAGAATCATATTACATAAATTGTACATAATAAAAAGTAGTCTTTTAAACCTTTGTTAGATTTCAACTTGATGAAATCTATACTTTTGAAAAATTTAAAAGCAAAAAGGAACGAATATTATTATCTATTATAATTAAAAGAGTCTTTAAACTTTAATTCTGTTAATAAGGCAATAGAAAATATATTTTTCCAACAGTTATTAAAACATGGAGTTCATAGTTTTGAATTCCAGACTCTTCATATAGGTACACATAAATTTTGAATAAATATTATTTAGGGGTTTTTTTACATGTTTTATTGACTTCCATTTAAAATGTTAACCTGTTAAAATATTTGACTTGGTTCAAAGAGAATAAAACATAGCAAGTTTTTTAATAGACACTTCCACTTTTATAAGATATATATTAAAAAAGACTATTTCAAGTAAGCATTCATAACATACACTACACTTATCTCGAGAATTATTCCTCATATTTTATTCTACGCATAATAAAGCTTATTTTTTTAAAAAAGCCAATCGGCTTAAACAGATGTAGAAACAATTTAATACATACACATTCACTCAACATATATACAAATGACCAGAAGATATTATATCATAATTAATATTTTTTATTCATTCAAGAATATTTGACTTTGTTAACTTACAATGAATGTCAGTTATTTTAAACTGAAGAGCATTGCCAATTAACTTCCTTGTCATAACATCCCCTGTACAATACCAGTAACACTTTTATAATAACTTAATTAACTCATCAACAAAACAGTTTTTTGCAATGGATTCAAATTTCACTACTTTAAAAACACTCAGTAGTTTACCTCCAAATTTAAGACAAAACAAGTAGAACTTACCCTAGCTGTGCCTTTCCAATAACCTCACAGAAGTTATGCACTCTGTGACAGTTACTGTTCCTCATATAACAATTTTCCTGGAATGAATTCTCTTGTAACCCTTACCTCTCTGTGAAGGGAGGTGTGATATTCGAGGGAAAAGGGATATGAACTGTAATATCAGATTCTATTCTCCAGTGCTGATCATAGTTAGCATCAACAATGATAAGAAATCTTTTTTATCATATTATTTAAGACAATGAAGTTGGCAGTACAGGATCCCTATCAATAATTCTACCAAAAAGGAGCATTTGCATACTTTGTAAAAACATACCATCATAATCCTATTGAAGTGTAATTGCTGTTGCTAATATTCTTACCCTGGTATGAAAATGCTCTGCATAAATGTAGCATAGACTTGTTATGATAATACATGACCATGCTGAGAGGTTAATATTTATATAAAAACCCATGCCAGTACCATAAATCTCTTTATTAGACAACAGTTTCCTTACTCAGAGGGTCATTCTGTGTAACAGTAACAATCTGATTTTTCACATTAGTGAAGCTTAGCTAATAAAACAGTAAGCCTATGACAATGAGTTTCATTAAGAAACAAGGCCTCATAAAATACAAAATAAGTATTTTTACTTGTCATATCATTCCTTGATAAACCAAAGGAAAGAAAATGAACTATTATATCTCTTTTCAAGGATGCATTACAGGATAAACTTCCTTTTTTTCTTCCAACAAGCAAATTCTGAAATAACATTTTTATACTAACATGTAAAAATAAAAATAAAAATGTTCATTTTTAGTATAATTTAATATAACATCTTACCCTAAATTTCCTGGCACAATTACGCATATGATGTGAAAAATTTTGCTCACTGAGAAGAACCAAATGCTCCTTAAAGGCCTTTAATTACTTTTTAATTTTAACCCTGATTACCAAAACACCTGATCGGAAAACTCTCAAGTATTTCTGAGTATCTGGCTTATAATTTCTTAGATATTTAGCTGACACAGTATTCATAAATATAATTCCATTTCTTAATTAAGTACTGCCTATCTTACCTGCATTTGTGTTTTTCCAAGTTACTCAGCAATTATCTAAACCATTTAATATTAGATCTTTGCTGATGGTTTCCCTGTTTTTAAGTGTCACTGCACTAATCAGTCCGTTATTGCAAGTAAAAGTCATTAATCCAAAGTGATCATTTTTGTTTTTAGAAAAGAACATATGCAACTCATCTACTCCGATCTATTAGTTAAATGTAGAAGAATGTAATGTACTACTTACTGTTCAGTGATCACTTTATAATATTTCACATAATCTGGAAAATTTTCTAAAAAACCTGACCTCTCTTTTAACAATTATTCAATATTTAAACAAGACACAGTTCCAGTAATCCAGAATGTTGGATGATCATAAAAATAGCTAGCATCTCAAAATAAAACTGATACATTATCTTCATTACCTTTCAAGTTATTTTTACCAATTAAGGAAAGGTATTTGATAAATACTTGGACACTTAGCATATTAAATTTCACTATAATTTGGCTAATCCCAAATGCTTTATTTTCCTTAGAACAATTTTTCTCAAACAAAATTTAAAAATACATTTAAAAATACAATTTCCAAAAATGCAATTCCAATTGATATTGCCTTGATTACTTTATCTCATATACAAGCTCCCTCTGCAGGTAATAACAAGGGTTAGCAAAAATATCTGAAACATGTAGGCAGTTGCCTAGTAAAGATGCAGGTCACCATTGTATGAAAATACTATTATCTACAGTCTCCTCCTCACCAATTATCCGATTAAAATAACTGCTTTTGAAAATCTGTGGTTCAACATGATTATTCTTGTCCTTCAGCTTGGTTAAGAATGCGGCTTGAGCAGACAGAATATACAAACTTTTCAAAGTCACCCAAGAGCCACTCTTACAAAGCGTCTTTCAAGGAAAAGAAAACACTACCTTGCTTACACAGCACCAGCCTGAAATGATAGACCACCCAAAACAAAGCTGTTCAACCTGTTTATCTGATGCATCTTCTAATCCCAAAGTACACAATCAAAGGTGGTATTTTAGGATTGACTTACAGTGAAAGATAATAGATGAATTTTAAACAAATGCAGTAACTACCATATTTTCTTATTTTAAAAAATTCTAGGGGCCCCTGGGTGGCTCAGTGGGTTAAAGCCTCTGCCTTCGGCTCAGGTCATGATCCCAGGGTCCTGGGACCTAGACCAGCATCTGGCTCTCTGCTCAGCGGGGAGCCTGCTTCCCCCCTCCCTCTCTGCCTGCCTCTGCCTACTTGTGATCTCTGTCTGACTTGTGATCTCTGTCTGTGAAATAAATAAATAATAAAATCTTTAAAAAAAAAATTCTGAAATGTATACCTACAAGTATTTACTTCTGAACAATAAATTTATTTTCACTAATTCAATATGAAAAGAAAAACTGATTTGATTTACAAAAATGCCCTTTACCCTTCCATCATATGTTTTTCAGAATCAGTTTTAGATTTGTGTTTGCACACTCTCCTCACCATATTCCCTTCTCCGTGTATACACAGATACAAGGTGCATCTCTGACAAGGGTGCAGGCGAATAAAAGGCCAAGTTAAGAAAATTTTCAAGGTCTTGGGGGCAATGTGTTACTAGAAATTATTACTGGGCAATTTGATGTACCCCTGATTTTTCCCTTCAAACATGTATGGCACCACCTTACAACATATAAGCAGTGACTAGAAATTTGAGGCATTCCATTTGACTTACCTATAAATGAACTGACAGGCTTAGAAAGTGATTTTTTTTTAAACTAAGATCTTTATTAAATACCTGTAAATTATAAAAGATTTGCTCACTTTCATGCTAAACATACAAAAATTTCATACAGAGATACCAGTTAAATTTCTTTTCTACTTAAACAAAGAAAACAAGGTTAAGGGGAAAGGCAACAGTAATAAGCAGCACTTGTAGTGAGTTTTTCACTTTAGAGAAAAATAAAGTTTTGTTTCAATTATATTTTTAAATATTCAGGTGCAGACCTAGTTTAAAACCAATGATAATATGAAAAGTGACTTCCAGGAAGGCTGTGAGTATCACAGCATTCACAGCAGAAAAAACAAAGGTGGGGGAAGACATCTCTATTCCTCATCTATAGAGCTATCTAGAGGAAGCAACCAATATCCCAATACTATCTTTCTCATGACATTCACAGAACTTTGAAAGGACAGAAACAGTTAAATGTCCTTAATAAAAATGAAATGTCTAGACCATCAAATTTTATATAATTTTTATCTGTTGATGTATGAAATGAAATGAAACATTTCAGAATTACAGCTACCTTTTTGAATGTAAGAAATGATACATAAAGTGCTTCAATTCTTCATTTATTACATTAAAGCTTTGTCAAATTCTGTACAAATATGCATAATCACTGGGATGCAGATGTATAAACTTACATCACCAAAATAAATGTTTCCCAAACTGTCTTGGACATTAACCACAGGAAGAAGAGGAATTTTAAGAATTAAAACACCATAAGCATCACAAGATTAAGAATACAAAAGTGAATGGAAAAAATATTGTAATAAAACATGTGTTCTGTAAATCCTAATCAATAACCACAGTAATAACCAGTGAAAAAATGGTTGCCTTTTAAGGCAGAGGAATAAAATTTCTGGAAAGTGTAAATTTCTGGAAAGTGCCAGTGGAATAAAGAAATAATAATTCCAAATAGAAATACTTTGTCTCAAAGTAAAGAAATGGGAAATAATTTTCGACATGATTTTTTGATGTAAATTGTAGTAGAGAACTGATTAAGTAAATATATCTACATAAAATAGAAATATATCAACTAAAGACCTTTTCTAAAATTTTGTAATGATTCCCTCATTATATGAAGAACTGCTGTCACAGTATTCTATTTTAAGAACAAATGATTAAAATTAGAACTTACTTTATAAACAAAACAGAACTCTCTTTTGCTCACTTTATTGACACTATTTACTGTACTCTACAAAAAAAAGCATTAGTCAAAAGCAAGGTCCCCAAGCCCACCCTTAGCAGCCTAGAACCATTTTGTACAATAATTGGGGTTATATTATTTTGTCATCTAAATACAGGGCAACAATCTGTTTGAGGCATGGGCTAATGTAAAAGTACCTACAAAATGTTGCAAAGCATGGGTAGTACAAGCATTTTGTGATCCAAAAGTAATAAATACCTTTGAGAACGAAACAGAGATTAACTAAATCATATCATTTTCAAAATCAATTTAAAAAGTTATTTCAATCATACATATTTTACATTTTAAACTTACATTTGCAAAAATTTTTAGTCAATAAAAATCATAAATATTGATATATACAAAGGAACAGAATATAAATTTCATGCTTATGTATGTACATGTGTGTATATATTTATTTGATCAAGAAAGGAGCTAAAGAGTATTACCTAATAACTGAAAGAGCAAAACTAACCTTTCTTCTTTTATGAGGAACTTCATGGTGCATTTTTCACTGCTATAATGGCTAAAGATTTTATTACTCATCTAGAAATAGATTTATCCGGTTTTGTTCTAACAAAATAACAAGTCTTTGAACTGATCTAGGTCTAAAATTAACCATCTTTTCAACTTCTTTCATCTCTCATGGCCAAGAACTGATAGTTCATTTTTATCTCTTTCTTTTTTCTAGTATCATCAGATTTATTAAAACAACAACAACAACAAAAACCCACACATTTTTGAAATTACTTAATGCATCTTGAACAAAATTAAGTCATTATTTAGGATGTTAACTTCTGCTTAACCTGCCTGCTTTTTAATATTTCTATTTTTATGAAAATATTGAATTTATTCTTACAAAACGTCTCCCAAAGTTCAAAGTTTTTTTCTTTCTTAGCTTTAAGTAGATTTCTTTTAAGGCAACTAGTTTCAATACTGAAATTCAGAGATTAAGGTGTAATCCCTGTGTGTGAATTTTAATGTTTATAATGTACTCCTCGCAGATTGGAAAAATCAATGACAAGACCAACAGGGGCCCGTTTTGCTCAGCATAGGCTTTCTTGTCAGGTAGTGATTAATGCTGTGCTCTGTAGAGGGAGACATTACATCCGGGCTAAAACAGACCTAAATTTTACCCTCAGGCAGAAATCTGATTTAAACATCTCTATTTAAAGTGACATTTGTCCTCCCTTTTCAACTGGTTTCCCCAGAAATTCCAGGAAGTTGACTTCATGACCTAAAAACAGCTGGGTGGCTGTGAGCAGCAGTTGTGGCCTGTTCTTGCACTTCGGTAAATCTGGGTGCCAGAATCAATCAAGGTGATAATAAAACAGGTGCCGGGCTATCCGCTATGATGGATCCCATATCACCTTATTGTTACAAGAATTTAAGACTTAAAATTCCTTATAACTCTAGAGTCAGTAGTAAAAATTTCTAAAATATGTTTCTGTTGTTGATAATAACCTAGCTATCTATACTGATGGGCTAGATCTCTTTTGATGCCTAAAATTACATCTGATATTTCATTACACTTATCTGAAATATCAGCTGATTACAAACACAATGAATCCAGAAAAGCAATTACAAAAAGCAAATCTCTAAAAAAATTAGAATATGCAAGTGGAAATGGTTCCTTGCACGAAATGTAACAGCTTCCAAAAAATGGAAAACAAAAAAAAAAAGTTCACATAGCAGAAGTCACCAAGTAAACAAGATATATGCATATTAAAACAGGCACAATATCCTTATAGTGTGAAACATGGTAGCTTTTGATATTATTAAGCAATTTAGACATTGCTGGCAAGGTCCTACTAACCAAGGTAATCTAATTTCTGTTGCTTTTCAATGTAAATTGATTTTTTTTTCTTTTAGCCATTCTGGTAATTGAACAAATTTATACAACTGTGATGGGATTTTACTTACCACCACACAATGCATAAAATTCTCTATGAAGACAAACTATATTATTTCATAAAACTGCATTTTTGTTGTAATTAAACAAATTGTATTTAAACTTGCTCTGTGCTTCAAAACAATAGTGTTTTGCTGTAAGCTGCACTTTACTTGCAGGTGTTAAGCGCTAGGTTCTTTCACTCGATCTACCTTTTTTAAAGATAATTTTTATTGGCAATACATTTTATTTTCTTCTTAAGAAATAACTTTTTAAAAATCACTGCATAAGAATATATTAGAAAATATCTGCAAATTATTGCTTACATTTAGTCTATCAGATAAGTGACGTAAAATGATTTTTAAGTATTTTTTGTTTGATTAAGACCTTTTATGACACAGTGATCCACTTAAAAAAATACCTACTTATGTCCAAACAGCATTAAGAGATTTTCATTGTTTATAACATACATATAACAAAATCTATAAAGTCAAAATGCGACACTGATGTCCTGAATAAAATTTAGAAATTACAGACTTCCAGTTATATAGTTTCTCCTTTAAAAGTTATTCACACTTAGGTCAAAAAAATGTCATCATTTCAGATTCTAATTCCCTAATTTCAATCACTAACTATCTCTATATTAACCCATTTCTTAAGCGTTTTTCTTAAAGCATTAAAAAAAATCACTACTTGACCAATCTTGAGTAGCAAAAAGATTTCAGAGAATAGTCCCAATTTTTCTGATAACATCAAGTCTAATTACAGTAATTGGGGTGATTAAATACTTTTCAACCTTTCAACCTTCAATCAAAAAATTATTGGAAGAGATGAATAGTTAGGTGGGGCTATAGACTAATTAGTGTTATGTAAGAAAGATGTTAACTAAGCTATGATTTTAATCTATCTTTAAAATAGAAATGTTTTAATCTTTCTTGAAAATAGTTACAAAACAGTTACTTATTTAGGTAATATGAACTGATATTTAAACAAACTACCTTAAGAACTGATATGACCAAAACATAAATAGGATTTCAAGGCCTTTTCAGGACTAGGAGCTAAAGTTGTTATTTTTAACACTTGATCAAAACCATTAATTTGCAAAAATCTTTAGCTAAGTATTTTTGTAAATAATTTGATGAACCTTTCTTCATAACCATGCACTTTATTTCTAGAAATTATTAGTTTGAAAATAATTCCACCTTAATTTTACATGAACCTTTTCCACAGAAAAGCAGAAAGCTGTCAAATGTGTACCTCTCCAAGACTCAAAATCAGATACAGTGGACATGAAGAGGCAAAGTGTACAGTCTTTGAGACTTTTTGTAAAAACAGCAATCATGAATTCTTCAATCACTGAATTCTTCAAATTTCCACAACTGTTATTTCATTCCTTATCTAAATACAGTTAATCTGTGCTCTTAAATATTAGCAATTGAGCAAGTGGTATGGATTCTTATTAAAATGAGAACAGATTTCTCTCAGGTAGGTATAGTGTGTATAGCCCATACCTAAATTGTAATGCTCTCTTCATCTCATACTACATCTGTCAATAAACTAAGCCTGATTTGAGTATTTATGCACAAAAGTAGGTCAAATAAATATTTTGATAGAAAATACAGCAATAACATTTTATTACTATGGTGTACATATTTCCAGTTACCTCTTGACCTTCCCAACTTCTCAATTTTAGCTCACATATTCCTATAGTACTTAAGACATTAAAATACTATGTCAGATTTTTTGCTAAAACACAAAAAGCTTCAATAATGATCAAATAAAGATCCAACCTTAAGTAAACCTTGGTTTTAAAGCTCTCCTCTTGCTTATTTTAAGAAAGGAAACGCCCAGAAGCTTGGTGTTAACGTTTCTGCTGATTGTGAAAATTGCAGCAATAAAAACTCCAACTGCTTGTCTTAAATTAAGACCTGTAGTACTACTCCAAGTGAGATCCGTATATTTAATATTAGTTTTTATAACATTTGGAAGTTTTGTTGTCTGCTTTGATGTTAGTCCATTAATAGAGCAGAGTCAAAAGCCTGAAAAAATTATATTTATTGGAAATTCTCAATTCAAAACCAGAAGTAATTGTTTGTTGTACCTCATATTACTTAATATTCTGATTTCTCCAGCTACCTGGTCCCAGAACTATCTGTATTTCTAAATTCATTTTTTGTTACCAACACATAGTAACCCACAATGATTGAAAATGGCAGCTGAAGTGCTTCTACAACACATTAATTTTTCTCTAAGTAGTCCAATTTTGTCATTGAGATGTTGAAAAATCTTTTCACTGCATTTTACACCTTCAGAGATTTGCTGAATTCAGGATCACTATCATATAAAATGAGGAACAATGTTTTCAAGACAATTTTTAGATTATCACTAATAGCTCTAAAGGATAATGTTTTCTTTATAGCACTCTGCATTCAAAGCAGACTAGTTAACAGCAACTTAAGTGCAATAATAGCAATTACATCAAGGTGGGCATTTTTACCTCAAAAGTACTTCTTAGATAACTGAAGGGACCAGATAAATAAACTATAAGAAAATGATTTCAGGGGAATGATATACAATAAGAATGCCACTAAAAAAAAAATCTTCTCTTAATCTAAATAAAGTATCTTATTAAACTAAAAACTAAAAATGTTAGGCAATTAATGTAATGATATTTATCCCTCCAAAACTGAGTTAAGTTTCAATATTAGAATAAAACCAAGGAGTTCCGAACATTAGTTTAAAAAAAAAAAAAAAGTCCTCTTCTAATGAAAGAATACAAGCTCCTGTTCAAAATCAACTAACCATCAAAGGTAAAACTATAAAAAATATAGGTTCCAAAATCGTCTCTGAGGTTCATTTTCATCTTAAAACTAGGCTTTAGGAAATCTTAAGCTAAATAAATAAAACGAACACTTCCCCAAAAGTTGATGAAAAAGTTCTCCCTTGACCCATCTGCTTGCCATGAAATGACCCAAGTACTTGTTCTTGTTTCTCCACTAATGGATATTGAGTTGTTAAAAGAAATTCAAAGAACTTATTTCTCTGCAAATGTAAAAAAAGCATTAACAAATATGCTATAATACTAGGAAAAATTAACCAAATGTAAGCTGAATTCTCCAGTTTATGGTGTTTAAAAAATACAAAACTTTTGAGACAAAAACAATATTCAGAAAGAATTACTACTAAATAGAATTCGCAAATAATCTGAGTACCACCTAGAACTCTTTTTCAAATTTACACCTACAGAAGTTACATTAACAAAGTTCATGCTGAGTTTTTAATATTCAAACCTTCCTTTGATTTTTTCCCCCTTAATTTAGCAAGTGTATTAAAAAGAAGTTTCCTAGGTATAAAAATGAATATCCCTTTATCACAAGATTTCTATTGTTTTATACTCTAATTAAAAGTCTCTCCTACCCATTTTAATAATATAACAAAGTGTAGGCCCTATAAAAGTATTAAGTTGGAAGGAAAAGCTTTCTCACTCTCTCCACTGAAGGGACCCCAAAAGACAGGCAACAGTGACTATCATAAAATAAAAGGTCACTCTTCTTCTAGGAACAAACCATTTATCAATAGAAAATAATTGTCTTGCCATTTGCAAGGGCTCCACAGCAATAGACAATGTTTTTCGCTCACATAATTACAAAACAGTGAAAGTTCAGAAACACAGCCTGAATCCACCTCCCTATTTTTACCCTTTACAATTCTCATTGCCCTTTGGGCCTCTGCTTGGAAGCAAATGGAAGACAGGCTGAAGTTTTCTCAATTGAGCTGAAGCTAAGAAACCTTTGATATGCTAATAGTCCCCTTCAAACGGTAAGAATTCACACTTGCATTAATTCAAACAATTTGTGCAGAATGATGTGAAATGGCACCTCTTTTAGAGGCAAGCAACAAAAGGAGAGAATCGGAATGTCTGAAGGAACTAAACAACAGAACATTTGTTCTGCAGTATTCTCTCTATCATGCATAAATTTCCTGGAGGGCGGAGGGAGGGACAACAAAAAAGTTCCACAACACACCTGAACAGAAGTAGATTTTCTTATATAACGTCTTCCAAATATTATAAACATACTAAACTTAAAGTTACCAAGTTACCTTTAGTTACCTCTTAGGTCAAGAGTCCCACAACAACTTTTCTAAAGTACTAACCACACTACACAAACTATCCTATTTTTCTGCTGAGGACGACGCACATTGCCTCCTTAGTACCCAATTTTTAAGGTCTGCCCAAGATCTAACTTGATTTAGTAAGAGACATCCCGACAGGAAATTATTTACCAAACGGATGTGACTTTTCTTCATTGTGCAACTCGAGTTGAGCAAAGAGCAAACTCGGTGGGGCCGTTCCAGATACAAACACTGACAGGGAAATGAATGAAACAACAGCGTCCGTTAAATCTACGCCTCTGGAAAGGGGACGAGAGAAGTACACATACTGTAAAGGCTGCAGAAGAAAATTTAAGAATTGGGGCGGGGGCAGGGAGGAGAGTGCCTCAGAACCGGGCCTTTTGTAACGGGAACCATATGGTTGGTGGCTGCGGCTCAGACGCTCCCAGGCAGCTTGGAGGAGCTGCTAAGCAGCCTGACACCTTTCCAGAAACAGGAGGAAAACATTTCCTCGGTCTGAATCTAAGACAACACAGTTTGCATCAGGAAGAACAGAATGAGAGGGCCCGGGAAGGGGGGAATGAGGAGGGGGGAGGAGTCCGTAAAAGATGAGGAAAGAAGACTTTTTTTTCCCCTCCAACTACGTTTTTAGAGGACGGAATGAAGAGAGAATAAATATATAGAGAGGATATATATCCTCTCTATATATATGTGTGTATATATATATATATACATATATATGGAGAGAGAGACGGAGGGAGGAAGGTTGTGTGTGTGTGTGTATATATGAATGACATACGTTCCTTAGCCTCCGATCAGCGACACTTTGGGCACAACGTAAAGCTTCCAGCGATCTTCCCTACCCTAAGCCCCGTAGTTTGGCGAAGGGAACAAACTTTACTGATCCCAAGTGAAGGAGTCCTGCAAGCGTGCCTCCCCACTGCTAAGACGCTTTTGTCGCTTCGCCCGCCCTCGCCTCCGTACCGGAGGGGTCAGGTCGCCCCAGCCAATCAAGGAGCCTACGCTTGGTTAGCCCGGGGGTCTCGCCTTTCCTCGCGCTCCTCCCACGCCTTTTCCTCCCCGTGGATCCCCACCAGGCACCCCCATCCTACAAACCAGACTTCCCAAGGTTCCCAGCCCCACAACCACCCCAGGAGCCCACGGTTGGTAACTCCTCCCGCAGGCCCAGCGCGGCCCGCTGCTGCCCTCTCACTGCGGGTCCGGGAGGCTCTCTGCCCTCCCCAGGGCCCGCCGGGTGCCCGGCCCCGCCGCCCGCCCGCCCCGTGGGGCCGCCCCTAATCGTTGCCAGCCCCCGCGCCGGCCTGGCTACATCTGGCTGCGCTTTGCTGTCATCCTCGCTACTCCACACCACCTAACCACCGACAAGAAAAAACAACCCGCAACAACTCACCCAAGCCCTCCCCCACCCCCGCCGCCCACTCCCCCGAACTAGCTCCCGGAGCCCGGCCTCCTGGTTCCTTACAGCCCGGGACAGGTCTGCAGAGGGGGGCGGGAAGGGCCCCGCACCCCAAGCAGAGCGGACCCACGGAGGGCGCGCCTCACATCCCCCTCCCCAGACGGGCTGTAAAAGGGAGAGCGGCACCTTCCAACCCAAGCTTTCAGAAAAATCAAAAAACGCTAACCCAATCGTACTCCCCCACGCCCCCTGCAAACAGACTGATGCCTAGAGAGCTTTACAACAGCTCCCCAAGAAAAGGAGAAGCTGGCTGGACGGGACTGGAGTTCTGCGTATCGATTTCTGAGCAGAAGAGGTGGGGGGGAGGGGCCGCAGCTAGAGCCAGCGCGGGTCTCTCCCTTGGCCCGACTGAACATAAACAAACAGGCGAGCCCCAACTCACCCGCGGATCCCTCCACCTGGTCCAGCATCCACCCCCGGGCAGGAGGCGCAAAGCAAACAGGTCTCCGAAGCCTGGCACAGAGGCACATTGTTCGCTCCGGCGGATCTTACCTCGTTCTTCGAGCGCGCCCCGGGGGCGGGCCGTCTGGCGCGGGGGCCGCGCGGGGAGAGGAGCAGAGGGCAGCGGCGACCCGGGCCGGTGAGGGCCGAGGCCGGCCGCACTCGGGTCGCCGGCCGCCGAGTCCGCGCCGGAGGCAGCGCCGCGGCTCGCCGGCGGGACACGGCGCCGCTGCTCGGCGCGTCCTCCTGCTCGGCCGCCGCCGCCGCCGCCGCCGCCTCCTCCAGCCAAGCAGCCAGCGCCGGGCGGCTCCTGGGGTTAGGTCAACATTTTCCCGCAGTTTCCCACACGCCGCTTCGGAAAGGGGTCTTTTATACACGCGCGCACACCCCCAGACCTCACGCTCCCTTCGAAAAATCAAAATTTCGGGAATCAGAGCGAAAGGGGTGGCGGAGGTAAAAGCCCGACAGAGGTGCGCAGACTTGGGAGTCCCCTCGGAGCGGCCGCCGCGGGAGGGGCGGGCAGACGCCGGCGGCGCGAGGCCAACTCAGTTTGTCAGGCGAAGCCCCTCAGCCCGCGGTCTGCGCCGGCGGGACTCGCATCCCTCGCGCCGACCCTGCGGCCTGGGGCGGGAGACAGCGGCGGCCCCTCCTCACATTTCGGAGCTCCGGGCCGAGGCTGAGCGGTGGCCGCTGCCCCACGAAAGGCTGGAGGCGAGGACTCTGGCTCGGGGAAGCTGGGAGGTGCACGGAAGAGCCACGCCACGCACAGCTACGGAGGGGAGATGCTTCCCCAACAATCCCAAGGAATTCTCCGGTAAGCTCCCGATTTCGCTCCGGCACCTCTGCGAGTGTGTGTGTGAGCGGAGAGAGAGTGAGAGGGAGAGAGGGAGAGAGAGGGAGAGAGATGGGGGAGTGCGAAGTCCTGACACAGACTCTCGGCAAGGTCTGAACTGGAGTCACCTCCAGCCTCCTCCTCCTCCTCCTCCCCAAATCCCCACCTACCCACCCTCCTTCCCGAGTTCGACTAATCATATAAACATATTAGCGTGTACAGCGGCAAAGGACAAATCTCTCCCTCCTGATTTTTCCAGCAAGGGGCTCAGGCAAACTCAAAAGAAGATTACAGGCAGCTAAGTACAAAACATGGAGCAGATAATCTATAACTCATTGCCGCCCAATGGCCATTTTCCACTCCATTTGAGCAGCTGCGGCGGCGGTGCGCCGGAGCAGGGGGGAGGGGAGCGAGAAAGGGGACACTTACGGGCTCGAGCAGTTCGAGTGGCGGTGGCGGTGGCGGTGGCCGAACAACCGCCCTAGGACAGGCCGGCCCCGGCTCCGCGGGCGGGGCGGCCGCAGGGCTGTCCGGGCAGCGGCGGCGAGGGATGCGCGCACTCGGCCTCGGAACGCGCCCCGGAGGCGGCCTGCGGCGGCTGGCGCCCCTCCTCTGCCTCCCCGTCGGCTTGCCACCCCCTGCTCAGTTCCAGGGCTTCGCGTCCAGCCTCCCCCCTCCCACCATCAACACACCCCTTCCACCCCGACCCCCACCCCCAAACTCCACTCACTGCGCGCGAGGTCCTCCGCGCGCTCCACCGGCGCGCGCTCTCCATCCTGTCCACACACACGCACTTTAAAAACATTTATTTTATTTCTGGAACGGGGTGAAGGGTATTTGGGAGAGCACGGCTGAGTGCGGCGCTCGGGCCTCCGAGGCGGGGCGCAGGGGACTGGCCAGCGGCTCGTGTGGGGGGCCCCCTCTCCTTTTCCTTCCAGGCCCAGGAGCTTTCTCCTTGCCTGCACTTCGGAGAGGCGCCCAGGATGCGTCTTTTACCCACCCCGTCTCCAGGTTTTCTCTTTTCTCCACGCAGCGAGCCAGAGGCTTCGAAACTTTTAGTTTCCGCAGCCCTCCTTTTGTGTGACTGCTCCGAGGAGAAAAGAACGCCTGTTCGCCTCGGTTGCCTCCGTCCGGCTGCGGCGCGCGGGGGACGCTCCAGGGTTAATGCGTCTTTGATACCTGAGATTTCCGGCGTGCTCGTTAATGAAAGTTACATTTTTTTAAATTGCAGTGACTTTTTCTTTGTAGTTACAGAGACCTCGCCAAACTTTGACTTTATTGACTATATTTCACAAGAGCGTTTTGTTTGTTTTTGATTAAACCCACCAGGATAAGCAAAGGAAGGAAAGGAGACTACAAGGCTCTCTTTACTCGCAAGTGCATTCATCGTGCTGTTAGGTCTGTTTCCCTCATTTCCTTACATTGAAACTGCTTTTGCTGTTGTCCTCTGACCACACTTCCTTGCCACCTCTCTGATGGTAGTGTCAGTAAACAGCCAGGCAGCACCAGCGATGAACGTGACCTGAAGAGAGCAGACCACGACGGGACAAATTACGCTTGAAAAATATTTTAAAGCCAGTTTAAGTGTCCTCTGTATACGAGGAAGGTCAAAACTGGATTTTTTTTTTTTTTTTAATTACAAAATCTCTAAGCTGAAAGTCCCTAAGTTGAGACGTATTTCTCAATCACTAATACTACTAATAAACGCAGCCCTCAATTAAAGAAGCATGTATGCATTGGTTTTCAAGAAAAACCGATTCATCAAGGTTTAAAACCTTCAGAAAATAGGATGAAACTTGAGCTGCTTTGCTTTCAGAAACTATGCACTTTTTGTTGCTGCGGGTATGTTGTAGTCATCATACTTCAGAAATCATTTCAAATAACAATGTTATTAAAATGTCAACAGCAGACTGTTAAAAGACTTGAAGCCTCTAAATACCTATCAGTATTTTGTCACAGAGCCAGGCATTTGTAGTGCTAAAGTAAATCCAGCTATTGGTCAAGTTTGTTCTCAACTTGTAAAAAATCATAAGTTAAAAGTACACATGTGCAAATAACCAAAATATACTCTTTTGGCTGATCCATTATACTTCTCAAATCAAGAATCCTTAGTGATCAGATTTCTTTGTACTTAATGTACTGATGTTTTAATATTCTCACCATTCCAAAAGATAAGAGGAGCCACTCAGAGCATTTGTGGTTTAAACTACATAAACACTCCCGTTTGGAATTTCGTAGATAACATAATTCAAGTATTATCGATACAGGACACAAGCCTCATCTGGAAAAAAACACATATGCAGAGCTGGTATGAAACCTTACTATGTACCTAAGGTTTTTAAATCTGTCAAAATTATACATACAACAGATCTACCTAGGAAAATTAAATCAGGCTTCTTTAGTTGAAAAGGGGTAAAATTATGAGATTCTCAGACCTCAGAGGTTATTTATATCTTGGTCTCTTCTAGAATTTAAAATTGTTTTATTCAAGATTACAAACCAAAATATGTCGAATAATAATCTACATTTACTGAAAAATTTTAGCCCTTTCCTTTGTTCATCTTTGAAGGTTTTTCACTCATCTGGGCATGATTCACAAGAAGCCCCAATGAGTGCATAGATCAGTCTAATCCTATTTTCTTTTGGGAGGCAAAACCTGGGCTGAAGTTTTTATTTAGTGAGCTTAGTAAGTAATCAATAGAAATTTTTGACTGAATTAAGCAGGCCATATGTTGGCTCATTTACTTATTTATTTAACTCTCAGAAAGAATCCCTGGAAGAGCCCACTGTCTACATTTCATAGGTCTGACATTCTTTGATGCTCTGGACCTAAGTGAATCACTCTCCACTATGTTCCTGAAGAGAATTGTCAGAAGTGGGTTAAAACTATAGGGAATGGAAAATGCGTCATACAAGTTTTTAATTTTAATTCAATAGGATGTGTATTTTATAGAGTTCAAAGCGTTCAATGCTTTTTTGCAAAGGATATAATAAGCTTGCTATGTTTTTAAAATTACAGCTAAATGTATTCCTTCTCTAGGATGTTTTAAATATTAAAGAATTTTTAATTCTTTCCTTGCACTTTACCCAAAATAATGGTTCAACCTTCTCTGTGTCCACAAAAGGGAATTGAAAAGAGCTTTTAACTGCATTGATATATTAGAGATTAAGCTGTTAGCTACAAACCTGCCATTACAAAGGAACCTTTAAATGACACATACACACCAGAAAACATAATTTGCCTGACACTTCATGACAATTCAAAACATAATTTATAACAATACAGGTGTTATGGAGGGAAAAAAATGAAATGAGAAGCTTAATAATGTCTGCAGATGTTAGCAAGTTAAGGGGAGTTGGAGTATATTATGCATTCCCTAAAATCCAATCAAATTAACTACTCAATCTGTATTATTATTTAAGTAATGGCAAAATCATTGACTTATTCATAATACTTGCTAATTGTTTTTAAAAATAAATTCTGCAAAGGATAAAGGAAACACCCATTTCCATTTGTTTTATGTTAAATCAACATCTAACCACTCATGGTGATTTCATTCAAAGAAAACAGAAGGTATTTGTTAGCTTATGTGGTTAGAGAGATTGATGGGCTTCAAACATTTTAACTATATATGTTTTTTCCAACTGTAGAAACTCATGTCTTTAATTTAAGCAACTTTAATAAACTAGATTATCTTATTTTGTGGGTTCACATATTTCTGATACAGAAATTATGCTAATTTTTGAAGCTATTACCATCTAAGCACCTTTGTTTAAAGGAAAGTGATGAGATACTTGTCAAAATACAAGTATGAATAACAATAGTTTGGGTACCAAATTAAAGAATCTGAAGAAGTAGGAAAATGGGCATTAAAATATTATGATTAGTACAAGCCAGTAGAACAGTAACTAACTTCTTCACTGCCCCACTCTGGCAAACTCAGATATAGATAAGACAGTTCTAAAAGGGGCTACATGGAGGTGGGCTGGGGTGGAGTGGGGAGATTTGGGACTTGATACTGGGCCAGAAATTCTAAGTTTGAGCTATGCAGCTGTAGAGAACTGTTAAGGAGAGTAGGCTGTATTCATTATGGGGAGTATATTTTTGCCTGCAATGTGAGTTCTAAAATAAAACAGACAAGTAAACAAATAACAGGTGAAACTGGTCTGGTTTCTAATACACAAACAGAAATAAAATTCACTAGATTTCACCCTAAAGTTAACCAGTTTCCATTTCTTCATCATTACTATTCAGTGATGCCTAGTGCTGAAACTAGCTTTCCCTACTCTAGAAAGTAAGTGTTGTAAAGCTCTGGACAGATCAAAGCAATGTGTGAATACCAAACTTAACTAGAATTGGTTGAAAGTTGCTAGCTTTGTTTTCCATTTTAGCTTTGCCATGCATGGAGGCTGAGAAGAAATCAAAACTCATTTTCCATGAGAGTAGAAACATATGAAAGCATTTGGCAAAGCCAATAAATTTAACTATTCTCCCAGCTCTCTTCAGGCAGAGTAAATCTTTGTCCAAGAAAGCCAAACTCTATCTAAAATGTAGAGATGCAGTCTCCAAAAGTAATGACATTTAAACAACAGTATACATATGATTATGGTGAACTGTGTTTAATGATATTGTTTAGAAGTATATAATCACCACATATATTATTATATACCTATCATTTTATAATTAATACTTTTTTTAAAAATTTGCCAATATAACTGGTAGCATGACTGTGCACTTAGAGTGTTTATATGTATAAATGTATATAAAAGATTATAAAAATTTTATACCATTGCCATTATGATACTCAAAAGTAAGCAAATTACAAAAGATGTTCTACATAATCATTGTTCCACTGAGTCTTATACAACTCTAAATTAGTCTTTCTTTCCCATAGATTGTTCCCATAACTCTTGTTAATCTCTGCACTATGAGGATTTTCTATAATTTGGTCTTATAGATATTTTATTATCAATGTTTCTGTCAAACCATGAAGTATAACTATAATAACACTTATTTTATACAAAGCTGTCTATAACTTCTTATAGTAATTTTTTCTTCATTGTACTCACAACCAAATATTTTATTAAAGTCCATAGTTTAAAAATAGGTCTCCTGTGCCTTTTTAAAATATGCAGAAAACCTGTATCAACAATAGAGATAAAATTTTCTTAATTTTTAAAAAAATATTGAAGCTAAACTAAGAGTAGCCTAAATCACAACTCCTTGTTTTGAATATAAAACATCTGGACGGGCAATTCTTCATAAAGCAAATGTATATCTTGGATGAGAACAAAAGCAAGTCAATGGTTAATAGTAGAGGCAACTCCACTCTATTGAATCTAAACCCTCAAAGATAGCCAAAGAGCAATTTCAGAGAAGTCCAAATAGAATTTTTAGTGTCTCTGTGAATGATTTTGATTATTCATGTCATTGTTCATTGTAGCACAGCAAACTTGCAAAAGGCTTTTAAAAGTAAGAAAACAAACTCACAGGGCGCCTGGGTGGCTCAGTGGGTTAAGCCTCTGCCTTCAGCTCAGGTCATGATCTCAGGGTCCTGGGATGGAGCCCCTGCTTCCCACCCCCCACTCTCTCTGCCTGCCTCTCTGCCTACTTGTGATCTCTGTGTCTAATAAATAAAAAGTCTTTAAAAAAAACTCACAAAAGCCTCCTGCACCTTAGATAGTGAGTCAAAGATATAATTATATAACACTGTTAATATTTTCATATTAGAAAATGTTATGATTTTCTTAATGATAAGCATAAAATAATAAAATCATAATTATAATCTATGATCTCAGTATTTTTCCAACAAAAAATTATTTCGTTGTGGTTTTGAAAATACAGTGTACAACTGTATAAAGGGAGATGTTTGACCTTGGCTTTGGTTGATCCTTCTGATCATATAAATAACCTATTGCTAATACTTTTCACTATTTTGTTCTCTAATATGATAGTTATTTTTTAACTTCACTTAACTACTTTATTTCTTAAAGGCCTTTCTTTGTTGTGTATATTTCAGTAACCATAAATTTATCTGAGCATGTGGAAAATAGAATAGCAATTTGCAAAGATTTTTCTCCTAAGAGTAGCTCTCATCATAGTTTCTTGATAGGATAATAGAATGTTGCCATCTCTATTTTCAAGAATAATTTATATCTTTATAATTAAGTTTCAACCTATTGCCGCTCATTACAGTGCATTCTTAAGGTCACTATGAAATCAATCACTTAGGACCTAGACCAAACAATGATGTAATGGGCATATGTTTTTTGATAAGTAAAAGTGCATTAGAAAAGAGTTCATTTTCTCTAAAATAAGCATACAAATTTAGAATCATGCTAAAATGTCATTTATATCTCAAAGGATTACTGAAATGATTTGGAAATGATAAGGTTTTGTGGAACTGTATTCAATGAAAAATTTTTGTTTTAGGTTAAAAAATAAAAACACATAACCTCTTCAGCTATTCTACATTAAAAAAGAAGTTGCTGAACTGTCACCTGAACAATATATTCTTTGAATGGTTTTGTTTCAGTAGTGGAGATGTGTTGCACTGAACCATCCACCCTCTTATCCAGCTGTCCTGGTTACCAAATAGCATATCTACAAATAACTCTTTCAAGGCATTAAAAGAGTGCCCCCCTTCATTATGGGAATGTAATTTATGACACCAATTTAATTAGAACTATGTCCTTACTACCTGAATTAATGACCCAAATTCAAACCACATATATTTCATTGTTCAGACAAAGCAGAATACACTACAAGAAAAACTAATTTCCTGTTTATTATCTAATGATAATTGAAACACAATAATTCATTATACTACTGGATTACATCTATGTATGAAGTAACGTGTCTCAAAGAAATAGGTCATGGAGATAAGATGAAAAATATTTAAAACTTGTTAAAATACAATTAGAGAAATGTTGAGTAAGAATACTAGGTACAAAATGTAGATGTTTGAGTATTCAAGAATATAAACTATTTTTAAATAATATGGATCCCCAGAAGACAATCATTTATCATTTTAAAAAACTATAGGTAATCAAATAAAGAATCTGAAAAATATTTAAAAGAATGAATTTTGACATTTCATATAATTACTCAATATTTACTTTCTCTCCAGTACCCTATTGCAAAGATATGATACATATAAATCAAAGTATTTTATACAGGTATAGATTTGGGATGATAATACTAGCCTGTTTGTTTATAATAAATATTTCTATATAGGAGGGAATCATGTAATGTCAAAAATAAATATTAGATTGAATATTTAGAAAACTTTAACTACTTAGGTAAGTTTATAGCTTATCAAAATTTGTAGATAAAATATTACACCTTAAAACTAAGAAAAGTCTATCCTTGCCTCAGTTTTCCAGTTAATGAAAGAAGTGTTTAAATACTCTATAGTTAGATTATTAACTTCTACAAAACTGAAACAGATGTGTATCTTAGTATGCCATTAAATTTATGATTTACATAGAACCCTTACATAGAGCTGAGCAGAGGCCAATGATTCTAATTTGCTCTAGATTTATAATAACCTGATCTGGGTTTTGTAAGTATTGAAACACTTTAAACAAAATTAGAAAGCAGTTGTGCTTTGTGTGATTAAAGATGCAATTCTCTTTGGAGTAATGAGAAAAGTTAGAACATGTTTCTTTCTTTATGGATGTTTCTATTATAAACATGAATACTATACATTATATATTTTTGTTATTATGATTTCCTTGTTTTTAATTATAAAATAAACCAGTTGAATTTCACTGGAGTCTCAGATTGAAACTGTGCCAAAATTTAGCTGAAGAATGTGTACTGAGCTTCATAAAAATCCTTAAAATTTTTTCCCAGGGTCTTAAGGTCTTGTTATACAAATAGTAGTTCACCATAATTTTCTAGAGCAAAGCATCTTTCTGACTTAGACCTGTGCAGCAAAAGGGTGTAAGTGCTAAATAAATTCCAAACCCTAGAAAATGACATATATAAAATTGTTCAGGATTAATGACTCATATAAATTACATATAGAAAAAAATCCTATTTTATCTCATTACACAAATTATAACATTTATAGCACTATTATTTAAACCTTCTACTTAGGTTGGTAAATTATAATCCATCAGCTCCTAAAAATCAGATCTATAAAAACACTTTATTTTCAATACTGTGAATACTATTTCCTTAAAAGTCAGTCAGAAATGTTGATATAAATATCATTGTAAGCATCCATGTGTATATTTATGTATATAGAAAATAAGTACATGCAAAAGTATTAATTCATTAAAAGTTTATCTCTCATAAAACCTTTATTAGCCCTTGAAGTCTTTGCCACTTCATATAAAATGATTTATCTTTTGAATAACAAGGTTCCATTAATCTGTTTGACAAAGGAATTTTTAAATCATTTAAATAATTTATTTGAATGAATTATTTAAATTCTGTAAAATATATATGCACATGTATATGTATATATCTGTGTCTATATATTTGTGTTCTGGCACAATATTACAGAAGAAATACGAAATAGAAATTCAGAATACATTGTCCTTGACACCACCAGTGTGACTTGGTGTTTCTGCAAAGTGTTCTTTGATCACCCACTGTTTGCATAGGACCCATGTTAGAGGGCCATTTGTGCTACATTTGGCACAACAGGGTGGTTTAATGTCAGAGAAATGTGCACATTATTTTTTATACTCATTTTTAATTTTGCATTTTTACTGAGATTGCAGGCTGACATATATTTTTCAAAATGTAAAAGTAATAAAGGCAATTATTCAACACTCATAGAAAACTTGCTTTCCTCAATTCAGGGCTCTAGGTTCTAGTGGGAAGTGGTAAACACTCCCTCCCCAGAGAAATAAATCATGTGTGGAAGCAAAGGGCAAATATACATGGAAAATAAGTAAGAATATACACAAAAAATTTATAAACAAATACACAAAACTAATTAGGACATAAAGATTTATATGATATGCTTAATGTGCATGGCATTTAGGAATTTTAATTATATACTATTTCTCCACAGACTATTACTTCACAAAATTTTCTCTCAAATAGATCTTATTGTTCTTTCCCTGAAGATCTATTTTTACTTATAAAAATAATGAAAATGACAGAATATTTCCCTAGTTTTGGTAAGTTTATAGAATATATTTATGAAAGGTTCTCCCCAATTTTAGTTTTAAACATGCAGGAAAATAAGCTTTCACCTGAGTATCTCCTACAAGAACAAAATAGTAGATAGATTGATAGATAGATAGATAGATAGATAGATAGATAGATAGATGGATGTTGTGTTTTTACTTTCTTTTAGAAACTCCATCCAGTTTTTCCTTTGTGATGCTATACCCCTGTCCATTCAGTTAAGTTTTGGTGGGTTCATTCAGGTTTTATTTCAATTTTGTGACCCATCCTTTCAACAAATTCCTTTTAGCGTGATTTACCAGAGAGGTCTTAATTTTATGCATATTAAAATCTCAATCTATGTTTGTGACATTTAGTAAAATTCTGAAGCTTCTATTTTCTCCAGTCCTTTTCTCCCTTACCCAATAATCCATAAACCCAGTTATTACACAACACAGTTTTATACCCATTACCCACAATACTCAAATTTTAGTAAGCAGGTGTAAAAAGCTCTCAGTGGACTGATACAACTATGAAAGGTGCTTATTATACCAATGTAGCATCATGAACTCCTGGGGAGACAACAGTTTTTCAAAAATTCATTACATGCCTAAAACTCCTATTTGGAACTTTCTCTCTAAAATCACAAATACACACCAATCATGTGAAGTAATTTTTTCAACACTTTATCTACTTTCAGATTTTTGAAGAATAGTGGCCCCTTTAGTGTCTAGCAAAGGACCTGAGCTATAGTTGGTTATTGAAAAGTATTTATAGAATATGAGTCAGAAGCCTATAATCATGAATACTACTATAATATTTAGTTCAATAATAAGGCTACTTCTTATCCAAATATTGTAGCATTGCTTTGCTGATATGGATATTACAAGTCAAATAACCTAGAAATCTTATACAAACATACTTATCACAAGTGTACATATAAACACACATACATAAATTTACTTAACACATTTGTTTAGTCAATTTATTGAAATACTTTTATAGACCATCTGTAAATATTTTACTATCTTTACAAATTGGTGGCTACAATGAAAATTTGAATGTTTTCCTAAAAATTAATTTAATGACAATATTTGTGTGTGAGTGTGCTTGTAAGTAAAGAGAATCATAAATACAGACAAAATTGTTCAGGAAGTATATAGCACTATTATCTTTGTGTGTGTGTGTACGTATGTGTGTTGGAGAGGTGGGAAATAGCTCAAGGAAGGCAGGAATTAATATGTTTGAGTTTTTTAATTCAGAGAAGTTGAAAAGTTGGCTGTCTGTTCTATATTACCTAGAACAAGCTTTCTCCCTTCTACTGTTCTCTCCCAACAATTTATATAATGTAATGATGTATCTAAGAAACTTCAGAAATTAGAATCAATGAGACTTAGATGAAGCATTTCAAGGGTTTTATATTGTACCCTAGTACTTTGGTTTTATTCAAACACAAAACATCTGGTATTTTATGCATTATGGTAAAAGTATCATACTTCCATCTTAGTTCACTTATGATTATTAAGCAAGGACTGGAACCCTACATGCAAGACCCAAAGAACCTTTTAACCATTTTTTTCCTGCCAAATCACTTGTAAATTCTATTAATATTATTTTAAGGAGTAAATTAATTAAAATTTCCAAGGAAGATCTCATTTTCTGCTGACACTTTGAATTCTATTTCTTTTTGTTTATATTCCTAGTTTTTAAAAAATATTTTCAAAATATATTAGTCTAGTACTTTGCTATCTAGTGAATCATAGTGAATATTATTTTTATCTTTCTTTGATGACATGCAATTTGTGAGTGTTGAAGAACCATAAAAATGAACATTGATTATCATAGCTCTTATTACACATCATTGTATTTATTGATTTACTCCTCTCTCACTAGACAGCTCCTTAAAATCTCACTAAACTCTCTATGCCAGCTCTTAGCACAGCATACAATAGAGGTCATGAACTGCTGCCCTGTATAAAATCTAGCCAACAAATGTAACTTATTGGCTCCATAGATCTTGGATTACATAGATTTTGTTCGTTTGTTTTTAAACAGTTATTTGTCAAGTTTTAAAAATTAGGAGGTTTTGATCAAAACATGGATTTCCAGCTTCTGGGGAAAAAAAAAAAAAGGAAAGGTCTAATAACATCGGGTGGATGTTAGTTCATAGTAGCATTCAGCAGGAGAGGCCTTCCTTTTTTTTTTTTTTTTTTCAAGATTTTATTTTTTTATTTGACAGAAAGAGACACAGAGAGAGGGAACACAAGCAGAGGGAGTGGGAGAAGCAGGCCTCCCACTGAGCAAGGAGCCCAATGTGGGGCTCGATCCCAGGACTCCAGATCATGACCTGAGCCAAAGGCAGATGCTTAACAACTGAGCCACTGAAGTGCCTTAAAGCCTTCCCTTTCAATGAAAACGTACCACATTCTCCACCATTCCCTATGACCTCCTTAAAATGAAGGCAAAGTATCTTATGCCCATGTGCCTGGGTGGCTCAGTTGTTAAAGCTTCTGCCTTTGGCTTAGGTCATGATCCCAGGGTCCTGGGATGGAGCCAGGTCCCCACCAGGCTCCCTGCTCAGCGGGAAGCCTGCTTCTTTCTCTCCCACTCCCCCTGCTCATGTTCCCGCTCTTGCTGTGTCTCTCTCTGTCAAATAAATAAAAATTTTTAAGAGTATCTTACGCCATGAATCATCCAATCATTGATAATTGTTTTGTGCTCTACTTTACGTGTCATTAAACGAAAGTGAAATATATCTTCACCCACATCTTTGTTTTTGTTTTGTTTTTTAATTAATTTATTTATTTAAGTAATCTCTACACCCAACATGAGGCTTGAACTCATGAACCCAAGATCAAGAGCCCAGTGCTTCTCCAACTGAACCAGCCAGGCCCACCTTCACCCCTATCTTTGTAAAGTGAGAAACAACAAGATAGATCTAGAGAACTATATATTTAACCTAACTGCCCTTCTCTCACTTTTTCTTTCTTATTCCTATAAACATTTTAATTTTTCAGCTCCAGTGGTCAAAAACTTATATGTGAGTGAATGCATGAATTACACTGTCAATATATATTGAAAGATATGAAGAAATGTATAGTAGTAATGGTGCTTTGCTGTATTCAAAGGGTATGTATATATACTACCTCATCTGTGTACTTACTGCATAGCTAGATATTGAAGTTATAATGCCGCACCCCGAATTGCCACCAGTTAGCTCAATCTCTCTCTACTTATACCTACATTCACCAGTTGTCTCTTTTTCTCCTCACTTGACAACACTTTCAAGCACTCTTTCACTGATGTTTACTCTTACATATTCTTTTCTTTCTGTGATCTGTTCAGTTTCCCCCTACATGGCGAGGTAACTTGACAATAACAAATGATGGTTTTGATTATTTTTGTATTACCTAATATCCCATAAGTGTAGTTCACCAAGGCAGGACACATGAAAGGAATCAGTCTTTTCCAACCAAACAAATGGAAGCAAATACCCTTTGAGTATTAATTCACAGGATTTAAAAGACTTAACAGTTAAAACAATTAAGACACACTAATACAGCAGAAAAAGCTAACCACAAAATGCTTTAAGGCAACAAGCTAAGCCTTTACTAAAAAATACTAGAAGCAATTGATTGTCTCAGATATGTTTAAAGAATATTCTTTGTTTAGGGTGTATTTTTCAAAGAGAGAATTTACCAAGAATAATGATTATTTACTGAACCTGAGTCAGGAACATTTTTATTTTATTATCCCAAGTTTGTTATGTTTCTTATTTATGAGTATTATTAGTACTATTACTATAATTCCTAATTTTATTTTATAATTTGAATTTTCATATATAAAATTTTTATTATGATTACAGGTCAAAACATTTTCCCATATGAATGTAACTCAATTTTATGTAAGTATATCAACTGGAAATATGATCATAATGAACTAACTCCACAAAGTGAGAATCACCTATATTAAATATACCAGTTTTTAAAAATTCTTATAAATTATAGTTTGCATATTAGCCTTTGTATTAGTAAAAAATCCTAATACACACTTTCTGAAAAGAGCCTTTTGTGCTCATTGTAGTAGTTTTACTGAAATACTGCTGTCCTTATTTAAGTTTCATAAAATTTTAGGGGCAACAGAGTGGCTTTAATAGGTTAAGTGCCCAGCTCTTGATTTTGGCTCAGTAGTGATCTCAGGATCCTGAGATGGAGCCCAGCATCAGGTTCTGCACTCAGTAGGGAGTCTGCTTAAAAGACTCTCTCTGCCTCTCTCCTCAAATAAATAAGTAAACCTTTAAAAAAATTATTATAACAATTATATATGTCAATTGTTGAGACAGACACTATTTAAAAGAAAAAAAAAAACCTAAAATTTCCCATGCAAAATAGAAAGTGATATTGGGGGACACCTGGGTGGCTCAGTTGGTTAAGCGGCTGCCTTTGGCTCAGGTCATGATCCCAGCGTCCTGGGATCGAGTCCCGCATCAGGCTCCTTGCTCAGCGGGGAGCCTGCTTCTCTCTCTGCCTCTGCCTGCCACTCTGTCTGCCTGTGCTCATTCTCTCTGACAAATAAATAAATAAAATCTTTAAAAAAAAAAAAAAAAGAAAGTGATATTGGCATATATGATTGGATTCTTTTCATATTAGAAATTTTCAATTTTTTTCACTAAGCAAAGCTCTTCTATAATAACAAAAGTAAAATTGTTTCTAGTAATCATAGTGTTTAATTTCAAAAATTTTGTTCTCTCCCTTTTCACTTTTCCTGCCAAATTGAAGACAAAAGATATATTCCATTCATAAAATTGGATAATTAATTTGACCAATTAACCTAATCTGTGTCATGCTAAAGAGTGTGAAACACTTTTATTATTGTTTTTGACTCTTAACACACATATATTGAGGAGTAAAATTTCTTTTCTTAATGCTTAATAAGCATGCCATGAGGCTATACCTAGCTTAAATCATTTATATTCACTTCTTACTTAAAGTTCTACATTTTAGTACAGTCAAGAATTTGGTAAATACCATTTGAAATCACTTTGCTCTGCAAAAGTTTTTGAAACACCACCATTGAAGCATTTGACAAAAAAACCCACAGACCTACTTTTTTAAGATAAACACTATAATTGAAGATTAACCTTTTCTTGTACCTTATCTTGAAAAAGATCTGCAAAGGTCTTCATAAAGTATAAATTTACTTGATTTGGTGAATGTTAATTTTAAGATATTTGAAAAAATTGTTTAGAAAGCAACACAAGCTAAAAGCTTTGAATTTGGACCAGACCACTGGTAGTTTTAGCTCTACCATGTTTAGGCTTCCATAACTTGCTCAAATTATGGAGGCTTATCTTTATTTTACTTTAATTTTTTTTAGGTTTTTTAAAAATTTATTTGTTTGTCAGAAAGAGAGAGCATAAGCAGGCAGGGTGGCAAGCAGAAGGAGAAGCAGGCTCCCCGCTGAGCAGGGAGCCCAATGTGGGACGCAATTCCAAGACCCTGGGATCATGACCTGAGCTGAAGGCAGTCACTTAACCAACTGAGCCACCCAGGTATTCCAGGAGGCTCGTCTTTAAATTAACTCTTCCTTTCCTTGTTTCTAAAATGGAGATCATAATTATGTGTATTTTATAGTGTTGTCATGAGGGTTATATAAATTAATACAGGTAGTCCTTAGCGCATCGTAAGTCAGTTCTCAAATATTTACTATTATTTTGGTACATTAATAGCATAAAACAGTTGACAGCTCTTCAAAATGTCTTGCTTCATAAATGCCTAAAACTGTACGAGCTAATGTGAAACAATTTTGAACATTCCTATATATTCTCACACATTGGGCTGTGTTATAGCAGAAGATTTTAGAAGTACATTTTTAAACAGAGCTTTACGTTGACTAAATGAAAATTTTTCATCACAAGAATTGGTAGTTTTGATTTCTTTAAGCTAACAATTTGAAGAATCCACTCTTGGTTATGTTCACAGCTTATGATTTTCATTCTTTTTTATTCAAAAGTGCTTCATTTGGGGGCACTTATTTGGCTCAGTCAGTTGAGTGACTGACTCTTGATTTCAGCTCAGGTCAGGATATTGCGGTCGTGAGATTGAGCCCCGAATCTTCATCCACCTCTGCACTGGCTGTGGAACCTGCTTAGCCTGATTCTCTCCCTCTCTCTCTGCCTCTCCCCCCTGCTTATGCACATGCACTCTTTTTTTCTCTCTCTATTAAAAAAAATGCTTAGTTTTTTCATAAATCCATAACATTAGAAGAATATCTGGTTAAGCTAATTATACTCTGACATAGCTAAACACAGTTGATGACAATTCTCTGAGGCACTCTAATTTTTATTTATTAATTTATAATCCTTCATATTCCAAAAAGAATTTAAGCCTGATGGTAGATATTAAGGGGGGCATATATTGCTTGGAGCACTGGGTGTGGTACCTAAACAATGAATCTTGGAACACTGAAAAAATGAAATAAAATAAAATAAAAATTTAAGGATATTTAAAAATAAATAGAAATACAAGTAATAAGAATAACTAAGAATGACAAGGCAAAGACAAAGTAAAGATTGGAAAGTAAAAAGCAGGAAAATAAGTACAGGCAAGGTATACTTATATGCACACCAGCTTTATATTTGCCTTTAGTCTAAGAGCTACACAAAGAGAAGGGCTGTTACAAGTTTCCCAATGACTAGCAAATGCATGACCTGATGGTGAGACCCGAGAGAACCCTGACCAACTGGTGATACTCATCAATTACTTATTCTTCCATCCTGTCTCTACTTCTGGTCCATCCCCTCCATGCTGTCTTCTGCACTACTGAAGTTTATAGTCCAGTTTTGCCTTTGCTTACAAAGATGTCCTTCCTTCTTTCCTCTGTTGTTCCAATAACACAGAAACTCCCCAAAGGCTAGTTCAGCTTTTTTTTTTTTTTTAAGCCAAGTTACTTAGGGAATCCTATACATTCTTCCATTGGTTCATTCTGGCAGGTTCTTTTCTTGTAATAGAGTATTTCTCCATTTACTTAGGTCTTCTTTAATTTCTCTCTCAGAGATATTTTGCAGTTTTCAGTGCACAGGTCTTGCACATATTTTGTTAAATCGATCCTTTAGTATTTCATATCTTTTAATGCTCCTATAAATACTTTTTTACATTTTCAATTTCAATCACTTTTTGCTGGTTAATACAAATAAAATTAATGCTTTTATTGAGATATAATTCACATAGAATAAAATTCACCTCTTTAAAGAATATACTTTAGTGGTTTTAGTATATTGAGAAGCCTGTGCAATCACCACCACAATCTAATTTTATAACATCTTCAGCACCCCAAAAAGAAGCCCCATACCTGTTAGCAGTCACTCTGCATTTCCCCTCCTACAGCCGCTGGCAACCACTAATCTATTTCTATCTCTGTGGATTTGCCTATAGAATTAATTTTTATGTATTGACCTTATATCATGAGACCTTGCTATACTCATTATTTCTAGAGCTTTTTAATAGATTCCATCCAATTTTCTACATATATGTTCATGTTGTCTGAGTAACTGAATATACAAATAGGCAATAGACAGACCAAACATGACAGTAGAACTCTGACCCACAACCTCTATAGCAATCAACCCAGAATGATCAAACTACATCAGCTACTGCCAGCCCTGCTGTTTTTTTGATCCTGCTTCTAACTCAAGACAACCAGAAAAAGACAAATGTATTTCCCAAACCATCACAGGAGATTCTCACTTCAAGTTAACCCACCTCTAGCTTTCCCATACCAACAGCCTCCAATCAGTGCTTACTTGAAGCCTTCCTCTTTTTTCATTATAGAGCATCCCCACTCCCCCAGCTTGACCTCCAGTGCAAGCCTGACCTCCAAATGCAAGTCTTAGTGACTATCTCTGAATAAATAGTCATTCTGGAAGATTCATAATAGAAAGGAAAGCATCAAAATCTCTGGAAGGATTTGGGGGAGGTGGTTTTGGCGGAGTATTCCCCATTTCCACTGCCAACCCCTGGAAAACATTGCCTTAAAGAACTATAGAATCTAAGTAAATTTAAGGAATTAACCCTTCCTAGTAGGAAAATTATAAACTCTGAGGGGAGAGACAATAGTCCCACTGGATATAACTAAGATATAGTACTAGTTAACAGCTGGGTTCTAACTGAGGGAATAGTTTACAATTAATATTTTTTAAAGTGTATCCATTTTAAAGTGTATCCATTTTACTATAGAGCACAGAATGAATTTTGATATTATTGGTGTGAAGAGAAATGATCTCCATTAATATCCCATATTCATAAAATAATAAACTTGACTTGTCTGGTTATCTGAGGCTATGTCTTCTTGGAGTTGCTATTTTGCTTTTACTGGAGTTTGTTCAAAAGGAAGTTGTGAAGCAGTGTAGGAGATTAACATTAATCAAACACCATCTCTATGTGTCAGATAGCATGAGGACATTTAATAACATTTTAATGTTATTTTGTTTTAAGACTGGCATTCATCTGGCAAGCACGAGCAAGGTTTGCTGGTAGTTTATGACCAGCATCTGTTCAGATCTATTAGTGCCCAAGCTCAACCATTTACACATTGCTAAATATCTTAGTGTTACCCTTACTTTATTTAATCTTCAAGATAAACCTCCAGGGAGACAGAAACACAGGAAGTCCCAGGCAGAGATACTATTCAGGGGCCCCTGACCCAGGCTTTGCCTGCTCCTCCCCATCCTGCCCAGAGGAGGTTTTTTCGCTTGTGCTAGTTTGGCTCTAGAACTGGGAGAACGTGTTTCAGTAAGCATTTTCTTACATGGAAGTGCCTAGGGTATAAATCCTTCTAGAAAAGAAAGTTTGAGTTTAAAAAATTGTGTTTTTCAACCCTGGCAGTAGTGTCTCTGGCAGCTGTGTGGCCCATAGGGAACCAGAGGAAGAGAAAAGCAAAGCCAAGGTATACTGTGTCTGCATCCACCTGCTTCTGATAGAAACAGCCACCTGCATCCAAGTGGAATCCACTTTGGTATTCTTGGCTAAATATTGGGAAATGGCAGGTGTGTATGTGATATCTTCCAGTCCATCTATAACCAACCTGAAATGCTGTAAATTCTATGATAAGTGAGGAAATTATGACAAAGCAAGGTTACTTTGTCTGAGGTGCTAACAGTAAAATAAGTATTAGATGTGTCTCTGAGACTCTAAAGCATACACATCTTGTTTCAACTTCTCTTAGCTGAAAAACATTTTTCTCTAAAAACAATCTTACATAGCAACCAATCTGTAAATAAACAATGTATGCTCTGATTAAAGCAAGATGAAGCCCAAGAGTTCACACTCAGCTATGCCTTCTCTACTTTGAGCAGTGCCCAAAGTACCTCCGTGAAACTTAATATAGTGCTCTTAAGAGTAAAGTTGGAAAAACAATGACTTCCAAAATACTGCTGCCCTCAGACCCACTCTTGTTCACCTTGGTAAATAATTTACTCAACAAACATACTGTGTAGCTATTGAGTGCCAGACTCTCGGAATATGAAGATAAATAAATACTGTCTGCAATCAAGAAGCTCATAATCTGAGGGAAGAGAAATATACAGGAAAAATAAATTAACAAACAAATAAAAACAACCACCAATATTGAGACTTTCAATATCAGTTCTCACAACTTCAAGAGATAGGAATGTTTAGCTCTTTAACAGATGAGAAAACTAAAATCAGAGAAGTTAAGAGGATGTTGTATTGTCATGCATCCCCTGAGTGACAGAATAAGGATTATCATCCTGGTCCCAGGGGTGCCAAAACCCAGATTCTCTTCTGTAGGATGCAGCCTGCAATTTGTTGTAAATTTTTAACAAAGTAAGCACATTTCACTACAGATTTAAATTTAAAATGCAAATCTCAAACAAGAAGGGGGTAAAGCCCACAGAAACCAAGAGATTAAATCATTATCATAATAATACCGCTTTACACAGCTACTGTCATTACACACCTATTAGCTCCTTCCCTTTCAACAACAAATGTGTGAGGTAGGAAGGGGCAGGCAGTATTTGGCTTTTTCTGAGGGGAAGTAAGTCTCTGGGCCATTCATGGAAAGCAACCTGGTGGGGGGAAATTTACTGGCCTAAGAGAAAAACATCTTATCTTGCAACCACTATCTCTAATTAGTTGTGAGACTGTGGACAGGCCAACTAACCATGTTAGGTGACAGTTTGCTCCTCAGTAAAAGCAGAGTCCAGATCTTTTATCCTTCAGTTAAGGGACTTTCAGTTCTGACATCGGCAAGATACTATATGGCTTGGTCAAGAATAGAATCTACCTTCTATTCCAAAGCCTTCTATGATTTCATGTTGCTTGTTAATATTAAGCTGTAGGGAAACTTCCTGGTTTCCTGGGCATACAATTTGGTCATGTTACAATTTAATTTCTAATTTATTTTTAATTATAATTAGACCAAACTAATTGAAAAAAATAGGTGAATGGTTCTGACTGGTTAGAAGTTGTGAACGCATGTGAAAAGTCAAGAACCTGTTGGTGGGGAAACACTGGAGAAAAATCTAGATGAATATAAATAAGACACAAAGATGTGATAGCACTATGTGACTGCATCACAGACTTCCTGTAGAGAAGGATGTTTTTCTAGTGCTGACCACAAAATTATCAGGGCAGCAAGATATCTTAGCATTAGGGATTTCTATCGCAAAGTATCTGCAGAAACTTTCATTCCTCAGAAAGCAAAACACTGACAATTTCTTGACCGACCTTGCTGATAATTTCATTTCCCAGATGGCAAAGTAAGCAGTAAGGGGAACTCCTACTCTGAACCCAGTTCTGACAGAAACCAGTAGGTAAAATGGAAATGATGGGAACCTTGGGGAAAAGCAACCATGCACTCTTGAGAGTTTGATTTAAGCAGTGTTCTGCCTATGCAAACACAAATGATCCTAATGAGCAAGAAAATGGGGAGGAAACTAAAGAAACCGGTGTGCAGCACAGGCACCAACTGACAGGCTCTGAATTTAAAACAGCATGTGCAAAAGATAGTAAAAGGGGGCACAGAATCAAGCACAAATATGGGAACGTAGCACACAGACCTATAAAAATAACATCAACAACACTAAAGCACAAAAAGAGCTGGGGCTTGTGAAAGATGCCAAGGAGAACAAAAATTATTTCCTTAGCACGAAATGAAGAAGAAGAGCAATACAGGAATATGCCCCCCCCCTTTTTACATTAAAGACGTGACATTTATTCATGAAAAAGAAAGGAAAGCATCTTTACTCCTCTATGTTTCTTCCCTGTAAGTTCATTCTTATCTCTGCTCACATGTCATCTCTTCAGAACGGACCCTGACCACCCTTTATAAAGTAATTCTGACACCCTCTGATTCTTAAACTTTTCATTCTTCCAATCACTGACTGCCATTATTTCAAGTACTTTGGTGTTTTTCTTGTCCTGTACTAGAATGTAAGCTCTTTGAGTGCAAGAAGTTTGGATTTGTTCAGTATAGTATCTTGAGCACCTTGTATGTTCCCAGTACAACTCAATAAATATTTGTTGAATGAATGAAGTCAAGGCCATTAGCCATTGGCCAAAAATTGAAAGACAAAACAGCTAAAGTGATTCTAATGTAAATAAAATTTATTGAGGACCCAGTAGGTGTCATACACCTATGTATTTATTTGCATTTTTTTCATTTAATCATCCTAGCTATAGAGCATGAGTCATTATCAGATGGAATAATTTGTCCCAAATGATACAATTAGAGAGATGTAGAGCTCTCTAATTTGAGATTTGAGCCAAGAGTTAAGTCCATGGTTTGAGCCCTTCACCTATATGCTATAGTAGAACCTGCCTGGTCTAGGTGCCAATATGTTTCTGGACCCCTCTGAATTATTACCAGGGACCTTCTAAGTGAGATTATGGGGTGTTTAGCTGGTTACCTTTGAGAAACAGAATGAAGAGGAAAAGAGTAGAATACTTTATGTTAAAAAAAAAATGGCAGAGCCTGGAAACTTCAAATCCATGAAACTAATGTTGCTTGGAAGAGAATAGCCTGGGTTATATTTATAAAAGACAATTACAAATCACAATGGCAAATGACAATTTTGTGACCATTTTTTTAAGTGGCTATTAGGAGAAAGTATAAATTCAACAAGAATAAGCTATTTAGCTCAATCTTATATATTATTTTCTATAAAATTGATAAACCAGTATATTAGGGCAATAGAAATAGACATCTGGATTCTAGCAAGTCATTTAATAAGGTTTTCTTTATATCCTTGTGGACCAGATAGAGAAATATAGCTTTAGGAATAGTACTATTATGTGTTTTCATAACTGGCTGAATGATTGTACCCAATGGTAGTTTTAAGGAATCTGTGTCAGCCTGGAGGAAGGTTTTTTAAGTGGTATACCACAAGTCTTGGCCTTGGCTTTGTCTGATGTAAACATATTTATCAATTACTGAGATAAAGCTGTAAGAAGGCATACTTGTCAAAAATTGGTTACATGAGATAGGAAAAGTGAGTAGTAGATACATTAGATTACAAGATCAAGCTCTAAAAGTTTTTAACAACTAAAAAATTGGCAAAATCTAACAATATATAACTTGATTGGGATAATTATGACGTCCTGCCTTGGGACAAAACATCAACTGCCTAAATTCAATTTGAGGGATATGAGATTTACTAACAGTATTAAGAGGGGAAAAAAGAAGAGCTTTACTTGGCAGTGAATCAATGGTATAATATGGTTACAGAAGAAGTACAGGGAAGAAGGTGGAGGAAGATAAGGAGGAGAGAAAGAAAAAGATGAAGAAGAAATAATTTCAACTGCATTAATAAATTTGAGTGCATAGAATAATCGAGGACATAATCTGATTATATTTCAAGCTCTTCAGATTACCGAAATCAGATCTCAGAGCAACATTTTAAAGAAGATACGAACGGAAAAGTTATAAAACTTCCGGTATTTAGCAGCCTGCATGGTTAAGGGGACTTAAAACTATCTCACATGAGAAAAGGTTAAAAGAATTGAGGAACTTTTAGCCTGAAAGTCATTATATTTGATGGCTTTATTAGAATAGTATAAATACAAACACAATAATTCTAAGCATTATTCAGCATTTACTATTTGCTAGATACTGTGTTAAAATACTATGTTAATTAGTGCTGGTCACAACCTCAAGAAGTAGGTTCTAGTTATGGATTAGAAAATGGAGATTGAGAGATATCAAGTAACACATCTGAGGTTATAAAAGCTAGCAAGATAGTGCTTGACCTTGAATTCTCCAGTGCCTGTCCATTTATCTTCTATGGTAGATTTCTCCCACTAGATGGAAACTCAATTATGTATTGTATGTGTGTGTTTACATATGTGGTGATAAAATTATGTTAAATGAGAGAGAATCCAAACTATTTATAATAAAAAGCTTGGAAATGAGACACCGATATTTTAAATGTGGGTGTCTTGGGTAATGGGAGTATGGCTAGTTCCTTCTTTTATCCACGTCTTTTACTTTCCAAGTTTTCATGATTGAGCCTATCCTAATTTCATGAAAGTCTCACCAATATTTTTTTAATTAAAGGCATTATTATGTGAAAGTGAGATTAGCTTAATTCTGAATGCCCCGAAATGCTGAATTAAGATGCTGCAAGGTATAATGAAGCATAATTCAGTTTAAAAACAGAAGCACTTTTTCAGAGATGCAGTATCTTGATTGTAGAAATAGTGCTCTTTCTGTTTCTGGAGATGCTAACCTATGTCTAGAAACAGTACAATTTTATTGTTCTATGTGGTTAAGATTATAGTTTGAAGGATCAACCATGTTAGATGTATGAGCCAGAAAAAATAAGCCAAGGACTAGGTGATTGCTAATATGTTACTTCATACCGAGGCCTTTCAGTCTGCTTAAGAAGCCTTATTTTCTAGGTACTTGTAATAAAATATTTGTGTAATGAATACATGAATGTATACATTTAGAACAGGAAAAGTAGACCATGGATAATATTTAGTTTTTGTACCAGACTTTTTACAAAGTGTGCACAGATAGCAAAGACTGTACTGAGAGAGGGCATGCTCATTTGTTTATTCAAGTTCTAAAGTACTCCTGGCTGTTGACATCTGAGTACGAAGTAAGTCGTCCTTCCAGGAAGTGTCATTTGGGCATGACCTCTACTCATACACACTCTCCTTCCCTGCCTCTGTTCTAGGCTCCTGTAAGCATACCATTTTTTTTTTTAAACCAGGACTTCCATAAATCAAGAATCAATATCTATTCTGATATTTCTATATTATATAATGCTTGATATCATAGACACAAAACACATAAATTAATGGCTTGGCAAATATATTCAGCAAGTGTTTCTTTTGTTATCTAATTATGGTGGGGAAAAAGTGCTTTAGATTTCAATGTAGGTAATGTAGTTTACTTTTAAGCATTGCCATTATTTGTTATCTTTCTTTCTTTCTTTTTTTTTTTTTTAAGATTTATTTATTTATTTATTTATTTGACAGACAGAGATCACAAGTAGGCAGAGAGGCAGGGAGAGAAAGAGAGAGGAGGAAGCAAGCTCCCCGCTGAGCAGAGAGTCTGATG
Source organism: Taxidea taxus jeffersonii (assembly GCA_003697995.1). NCBI lineage: Eukaryota > Metazoa > Chordata > Mammalia > Carnivora > Mustelidae > Taxidea > Taxidea taxus. The sequence goes on along the minus strand of RCUC01133386.1, from coordinate 42,304 downwards.
CGGGGCTCCATTCCAGAACCCTAGGATCATGACCGGAGCAGAAGGCAGAAGCTTAACCCACTGAGCCACCCAGGCACCCCGTTATCTTTCTTTTTAAGAGTCATGTTTCCTATCTATGGGTAGATACAAAGACCCACTGCTTCAGCCTTGAAACATTTTTTTAATCAATTTTTTAAGACTTTATTTATTTATCTGACAGAGAGATAGAGAGAGAACACAAGTAGGCAGAGCAGAAGGCAGAGAGAGAGGGAGAAGCAGGCTGTCTGCTGAGCAGGGATCCCAATGTGGGGCTCAATCACAGGACCCCAGGATCATGACCTGAGCTGAAGGCAGCTGCCCAAATCACTGAGCCACCCAGACACCCCAAAACTATTTTTTAAGATAAGAAAAGTAATATGATTTCTTCCCAGAGCATAAATGTCAATTTTTGCCAAATGATAAGTACGTAAATCAAGTTTACAACACAGAAGACAATATTAGAATTTGAGATCTTACTTCCTTTTCAAAGGTGAACTCTAAACCTGCGTTCAGGTATGGTCCCACCACACAATTTATGTCACTATGAATAGGGCCAGGCCGCAGAATAACTAACTACAAGAGAAGTAAATGTTTCTGCCAGTCCTTTTACATAGTTGGAGGCAGTGGTGAAGGGTTTTACAGTGAACAAACTAGATAGGCTTCATATATTTTTACTATTCTACATATTAAAGTATCTTTATGACTTTTTTTTTGTAGCTTCTGAGGAGACAGACATATTGTAACCTACAATATGTATAGACCTTTAACAAGAAGATTTCTGAAATTGCATTGTTAATGTAAAAGAACCACCAGTTTACTTCAAGTAGGTGTAATTAGATTTATTATTCAAGAAACACTATGATCATGGAAGGCATAGTAAGAAATATATTTTCAGAAGGCTGAGGTTAGAAGTTTGGAAGAAGCTGTCATATGATCATTAATAAAAAGATGGGCAAATAAATTTAATAGATTCCGTTATTATAAGATCAACTCAGGAAAATATTAAAAATACCATTTTCTAGACCACATGCCCATAGATTTTGAATCAGTAGAAATTGTCTGGAGCCTGAAAATCTATAATTGAAAGAATGCCACCCAAAATTCTGATGCACAGCCAGTTTCAGGAACCATGGGCTTTACCCTAGGGATAAGAAGAGACTACAGAGCAGAACTTGTTCTCACTAAGTGGGTTTGCCAGCATGACTATGAATGTTTAAATTAGAATGATGAGAAGCTGGTATCTGCTGGAATATTTCAAGTAAGAAAAATAGTTATTGCCTAGACTGAGGCAATAACTGTGGGAATAGAGAGTAGAGCAGACATTTCTGCATCACATTTTATGAGTAGATTTGATAGATAGGGTTATTTCTTCTGAGAACTCTCTCCCTGGCTTGTAGATTTCTACAAGAGGTGGTCCTCTCCCTGGGTCTTCACATGGTCTTCTTCTGTGTGTGTCTGTGTCTTAATCTCTTCTTATAGGGACACCATCATATTGGATTAGGGCTCATCCGTATGAGCTCATTTAATCTTAATAACCTCTTTAAAGATTGTCTCTGCAAATACAGCCATATTCTGAGGTACTGGAATTTTTGGATTTTTTTTAAGTAATCACTATTCCCAACATTGGGCTTGAACTCATGACCCCAAGATCAAGAGTCACATGCTCCACTGACAGAGTCAGCCAGACATCTCTGGAGGCTTGGATTTTAACACATGAATGGGGGAGGGCACAATTCAGCTCATAACACCCAACTAGGAAAGGAATTAAAATGGACCAACCAGGTCTTTAATATAGTGTCATATGCTCAATAAATATTACATTCTTCCCTTAAATTTCAGCACTTCCTCTTCAGGCCATGTAAAAATCTCTAATTGTCAAAATAATAGGGATCCTAAACCTTATTATAAAGAATAATCTTGGGTAATCCTTTTGACTTTGACCTGGCTCAAGAATAAATCAGAGGGAAGAAGTACATTCTGGTCAAGGCAGGGCTTCAAAAGAACTTACCCAGCACTCTTTCCAAGACCCTTCCCTTGTGGTGGAAAAGGTATTAAAAGTATTATTCATCCATTGCCTTCTATGACTATCAGCATGCAGTGAAACCATCTCAGAATTTAATTTTCTTTATATAAGTGTAGTTATCAGGACCATTTTTGTTGCAAGTTATAGAAATAACTCAAACAAGCTTCAGCAAAGCAATTTACTAGTTCATGGATCCCTAGAAAGTTTAATAACTGGAATTAAGTCTCCAAATCAGCCTTCCTTGGGATCCATAAACCCATGTATTCTCCCTTTGCCTACAAATCGGCTCCATGATTCCAGTTTAAAAAATTACAAGGACAGATCATGATTGGCTCAGCTTTGGCCAGTGGGCACCATAAGACCAATCAGGAGTTCAAGGTCAAGTGAGAATACAATTCCTTTCTAGAAAATTTCAAAACACAAATGTAAAAATATTTGAAAATCCTTGAGATTTTAGGTGAAAATAACATGCTACACAAATAAAGGATAATCTAAGAATTTAGAATATCCCTTTGTTAAGTATTTAACTAAATGGAATCTGTCTACCAAAAAAAAAAAAAAAAAAAAAGCTTGAAAAGTAGATTTTTTATAATAGTCATCAATATATGTTTTGGTATTTTTATTCTGGTATTTTTATTCTAATACAGAATTTACCGTCTTACTGGTTTGTTTAAGCTGAACAGAAAAGTACCTATTCTTATTTCTACTCTTTTTTGTTTTCCAGAATTCTTATAGCTTGGTAAATAAATGTGATCAAATTCCATTTCAGTATAACCAGGCTTAGCTTACAAGTTAAACTTGACTATATTACTAATTTATAACATTATAGAAAGGAACGTTTATGTGTTATTCATGAGGAAATTAAATGCTAGAAAAATATTTTTGAATTTAGTTTTATGTGCAACAATGAATGAGAATAAAAAAGACAGAAAAGAATGAAAATGGTAATTCCAATATTTGAAGTCTTTGTGGGTCTGATTCTGCTTTTTATCTTTTTTCACCTGATTCTTGATCATTTGTTCCCCACCTCGCCCTCCTTTTTTTTAATAATGTGTTTGTGATTTCTGTCTGTGGGCTTATACTAATGGAATTTTATCTGTAAAATCTTGGAGTAATGGCATAAAGATGAGCTCTCTAGAGTGGATTTTCTTTTGGTTTTACAGAGCCCAAAAGGCACAAGTAGGGACCAGCTTAAATTCTTATCTTGGAGTATTCTAGACCACTGAGATTATGTGAATTTTTGCTAGGAACAAAATAAAGCTGGTTTATGATTACGAATTTTTAGAGGAGAATTTTTTTCTCTTTAGTTATACATTTAAGACTTACAGTTTTTCTTGCAGTCCTCTATGGGATGAATTTATTTGTAGACCAGGTTGATGATGAGGATATATCCATTTTGGATCCTAGCACTAAGCCTTGGGCTTTGTCACTTTTTCTAGTACCAGCAAGAACATGAAAAGTAAAATTCTTGCTCACTTCATTCAGCAAATGTCCTTAAGGTAAGAAATACTTCAGTGTTAAACAACAATTTGTGAGAAAAATTGTGTTGTCCTCTAAATTACTGTAGAAAAACATGATAAATTTCATACCCATCAAAGATTAAAAAAAAAAAAAGGAAAATTCCTTAACTTGATAGAAGATATCTGCAAAACCCATACAATTTAATGGTGAAATTTTCATAACATTTCTTTTAAAATTCAGGAAAAAACAAAGTTCCATACTATCACCATTTCTTTGTAATACTGGGCTAGAAGTTGACACGGTGGAGTACACAAAAACAAAATGTTATAAGAACTAGAAGAAATAAATCTGAAATTACTCACAGAAAAAAATCATTGTTTTCATGGGAAATATAAGAGAAAATACAGATAAATTATGAGAATTAATAAGAAAGTTAAGATACTTGATTTGCTGGATAAAATAAAAATGTGAAAAATTGTGTTTCCATATATCAGAAACAAACATTAGAAACTATCACTTTAAAAAAGAAATCATTGGGGCGCCTGGATGTCTCAGTCAGTTAGGCATTTGCTTTTGGCTCAGGTCGTGATCGGGGGGTCCTAGGGTCCTGGGCTTCTGGGATCGACCCCCACTTTGGGCTCCCTGCTCAGTGGGGAGTCTGCTTCTCCTTCTGCCTCTCTCCACCACTCCTGCTCTCTAGCTCAAAATAAATAAAATCTTTTTAAAAATCATTAAAAGTAAGTAATTAAAATAAATTATAAAATAACATTTAGAGATATATCTAACAAACTTATGGTGAAATAAAACCTTTTTGAAACATTATATTATATATATTATATAAGTATAATACAAATATATATATATAATCTAACAGTTGCACAGAAAAGAAAAGGGACTTAGGAGCCAAGATACTCGAGGAAGAACAAAGAGAGGAACTCAACAGATTTTTAAGTTAGCAGTATAATATTGGTGAAGAGATAGACAAATGACTAAAACAGAAAGCTAAAAACTAGATCATAAAATATAAGAAAAAGCTGGCTTTGAAGATCATTAGGGAAAATAGAAACTCTTCAGTACACGGTGTAAAGACTATAATTTCTCTTTAAGAAAATATTTCTACTTCATACCATACACAAAAATTTCAGTAGGATTAAAGGTTTAAATATAAAAAATAAAGTGTTAAAATACTTAAACAATCAAGGGAAAAATTTCTTATATAGGAAATGTAAGATACAAGCAAAAAAGAAAACTTTGCTAAGTTCAACTGCTTTAAGATTCAGAGTTCTGTTTATAAAAGGGGAACTTAATAAAGTGAAAAGATGGGGATCACGCAACCACTCCTGGTTTGATGCTGCTCTTTTTGAATCAATATTTGGTGAAATATACTCTTTTTTTTTTTCAAATATGCTCTTAAAAAAAGGGGGGAAAATCCACAACTAGAAAAAGATATTTATTACACAAATAAAGAACAATGAATTAGTAAAGATATTACCTACAATTCAATTTTTAAAAAAATATTTTATTAATTTATTTGACAGAGAGAGACACAGCGAGAGAGGGAACACAAGCAGGGTCAGAAGGAGAGGGAGATGTAGACTTCCCGCTGAGCAAGGAGCCTGATGCAAGTCTTGATCCCAGGATCCTGGGATCATGACCTGAGCCAAAGGTAGACACCTAACAGCTGAGCCACCCAGGCTCCCCTACAATTCAATTTTTTAAAAAAATTTTGAAAGATTTTATTTTTTGTGTAATCTCTACCCAAGGTGGGGCTTGAATTTACAACCCCAAAATCAAGAGTCACATGTGCCACTGACTGAGCCAGCCAGGTACCCCTACAATTCAATTTTTAAAAATTGGTTGAAACTATTGGGACATTTATCTTTGCACTCATGGCAGGAATGTAAAATTGATACATTGAGCAAGTTAGGAATTCTCTAATAAATTTGAAATCTTCATACTCAGTGACTCAGCAATTTCTTTTTCAAGTGTATATTCTAGAGCAGAGTTTTGTAACTTCACACTATTGGCATTTTAGTCCAGAAAATTATTTGTGTGGGACTGTTTTATGTCTTACAGGGTGTTTAAAGTATCCCTGGCCTTTATCTACAAGAAACCAGTAGAATCCTGATTGTCAAGTTATGACAATCAAAAATTTCCACATAGTGCCAGATGTTGTGTGAGGGCAAAATCACTCCAGGTTAAGAACAGCTTGCCCTAGAGAAGTCTTTGTACATATCCCTTTATAAATGTTCAAAAATGTTCATAGCAGCGCTATGTAAAGAGTAAAAAAAAAAAGGAAGCAACCCAAATATCTATCAATGTTAAAGCCAAATAAATTATGTCACACAGTGGAATACTATACAACAGTGTGAACTAATGAACTACAGTTACGTGCTGCAAATGTTTGAAACTGGAGAACTTAATGTTGAATGGAAGAGTCACAGACAGATACATATATTTTCATTTACATATCATTGTAAATATGTCAACCAAACAATAATATGTTTAAGGGTGTAAACACATGAAATAAAATTGCAAGAAAAATAAGGGATACAGAAAATTTAGGATAACTTTTGGTTCTAGTTGAAGAAGAAAGTTAAGGAATTGTAGAAAGGCACAAAGAGAGCTTGAAAGGTCACAGGGGACACAGGTATTCATGATGTATTTCTTTTTTTTTTTTTAAGATTTTATTTATTTATTTGTCAGAGAGAGAGCAGGAGCGAGCACAGGCAGACAGAGTGGCAGGCAGAGGCAGAAGGAGAAGCAGGCTCCCAGCTGAGCAAGGAGCCCAATGTGGGACTCGATCCCAGAATGCTGGGATCATGACCTGAGCTGAAGGCAGCCACTTAACCAACTGAGCCACCCAGGCGTCCCTCATGATATATTTCTTATATATGTACTAGAAAAAAAATTTTTTGGCTACTAAATATTTAAAATCTTTTAAAGGGAAGCAAGTATTTTCACCTTATAAACTTTGAAAAGTAATGCAATAACACATGAGAAATGTCTCTTTATTTAATAATTTTTATTTGTATGTTTTAACTGATATGGAAATAAATCATTCTTAAACCAATTTAGGATATTGCTTAGGAAAGTTCTGAGGTTAAAACAAAATAGATTAATCACCTATCAAAAAAGACATCCTGTCTTCAAAGAAAATGGCTATTAACATATAACACATTTAACTGCTCTAAAAGCAGAATTTTATTATTATTATTGTTGTTGTTATTATTGTTATTATTAAACAGGATAATCTAGTGGCAGTAATCGGTGCATGGAATGAACTTCTTATAAAAACTCATCAACTGTTTTTTGCTAATTAAGATGAATATTATTCCTGTGAAATGAACCAAAAAGTTATATGAAACCAGAAATCCCAAAAGAGATCTATAATCTACAAGAATAATTGCATGCAATTTTAATTGAAGGAAAAGGAGAGAACTGTTTTTAATCTTTGCTTTTTTCAATATCTTAAAACTAATCAACCTGTTGGCCAATTAACAATTCTTTACTATTGCTACATCTGACCTAAAAATTGACATTTGATATACTAGAAACTGTTGTGGAATTTTAAAAGATAAATGGCAAAATGACTATTGGCTATAGTTAACTCCAATATGAAATTTTTGTCATTAATGAAATAAGTAACAAATTTTTATTAATGTTCTCAGAAATAAAATATATTTTATTATTCATTGAAGACTAGATGCTGTGACTATTCACAGAAATATGTGTTCAATCTTTGTTCATTAAGTCAGAATTGGGAATGAGAGGAAAGATCTATTTTGTTGAAGTGCAGATTAATTATACTGAGAAATTTGCTTTATTTAAATAGTTGGCATTTATCTATAATCTACTAGAAAAACTTGTTAATGCTGAAGATTTATTTTATTTTAAAGTTAGTTTGAATAGATACATGTCGAACAAAATATATATTTACATTTCAGTTCAGTTTGTGTAATAATTCAGAAAATGAGTGGATTGCTTAAATTTGCATAGTTACAAATCAGAAAGAAATAATTGGAATGAGAAGCTGTTTGAGTTATCCAATAATTTTTTTAAAAGATTTCATTTATTTACTTGACAGACAGAGATCACAAGTAGCAGAGAGGCAGACAGAGAGTGAGAGGGGGATGTGGGGCTCAATTCCAGGACCCTGGGATCATGATCTGAGCCAAAGGCAGAGACTTTAACCCACTGAGCCACCCAGGCGCCTTAGTTATTCAATAATTTGTTACATTGAACAGATCTAGGTTATGGATGGAATTTTTTTTTTCCCTAAAATGTCATGATATGTCAGTTGTACTAAAGATAGAGTAGATGCAGAAAGAGAATTATGAATTAAAATTGTGGTTGCCCAATACATCAAATTGGCAGAATAAACGTATTCAAAATATATATTTCCAGGGGTGCCTGGGTGGGTCTGCCTTTGGCTCAGGTCATGATTCCAGGGTCCTGGGATCAAGCCTGCCATCGGGCTCCCTGCTGGGTGGGAAGCCTGCTTCTTCCTCTCCCAGTGCCCCCTGCTTGTGTTCCCTCTCTCACTGTCTGTATCTCTGTCAAATAAAAAATTAAAATCTTTAAAAAAGAGAGAAATATATATTTCCGTTCTCTGTCAAATAAAAAAATAAAATCTTAAAAAAAGATAAATATATATTTCTATATACAGATAGGTATGAATTTGGCTTCCCGTTCTTTAGAAAAGACTAATGCTAGATTTTTCCTTCACATTATTTACAGTGTTATTTAAAGCACAGTGAGAAATTTCAGGTTAAATTTTTAGGCACATTTAAAAAGTAGTTCTATGAAAAGAATATCATCAAAATACACAATATATAATCTCTCATTTACACAATATAATTTGTGGTTTTGGAGGGTTTGTTTTTGTTTTTAAGATTTTATTTATTTATTTATTCGACAGAGAGAGAGCACAAGCAGGCGCAGCATTAGGCAGAGGGAGAGAGAGAAGCAGGCTCCCTGCCCTAGCAAGGAGCCTGATGCAGGGCTTGATCCCAGGATTCTGGATTCAAGACCTGAGCCAAAGGCAGATGCTTAACAAATTTGGATAAGAGGGGCACCTTGGTGGGTTAAGCCTCTGCCTTCAGCTCAGGTCATGATCTCAGGGTCCTGAGATGGAGACCTGAATCAGGCTCTCTGCTCAGCTTCCCCCCTCTCTCTGCCTGCCTCTCTGACTACTTGTGATCTCTCTCTGTTAAATAAATAAAATTTAAAAAAATTTGGATAAGACTTTAAATATAAGTGAATTTTACAAATGAATGAAAATAGCCCTTTTAATCATTAAAACCTTTTCATTCTAGGGGGCGCCTGGGTGGCTCAGTGGGTTAAGGCCGCTGCCTTCGGCTTGGGTCATGATCCCAGGGTTGTGGGATCGAGCCCCGTATCAGGCTCTCTGCTCTGCGGACAGCCTGCTTCCTCCTCTCTCTCTCTGCCTCTCTGTCTACTTGTGATCTCTGTCTGTCAAATAAATAAATAAAATCTTTAAAAAAAAAAAAAACCTTTTCATTCTAATGACTCCAAATATCACAATATTATCTTATGTTCTGTATAGTAAGTTTAAAGATACATCATTGTGTTGTAAAATTCTAGGGATAGAAAGGAATTCAAATTTCATAAAAAAAATCTTCCTGTATAACTTTCTGATTTAAGACATCAGGAATTTTAAACCCAAAGTATAGGATATATCTTCTCAAAATTATACAGCTAGTCTTTGTTCTCTCAATTCTTAAAGCTGATGAATAGTTATGAAGGGACTCTAACTTTTCCGTTCATTTCTCTTGTCCCTCATGGCTTTTATAATATCCTTTCTCGTTTGTGAGCTAGATAATCAGAGAACAAATTCTGTTTTAATTTTATGTAAACTGAGAGCAAGTGGGATGAAGTGAGAATTTGGGAAGCATTAAAGTGAACAGGATTACGATACCTGCTAGAGCACTTTTCTTTCTTCCCTAAATTTCTTCTAAAATTATTGGCTTATGTCCAGACAAAGTTGCTGGATATTTGAGATACAACAGAAATTTATACTTTTATGCTAAGTTTTCACCCTATAATAAATCACACTTGAGAAGAAATTTTTAATCTCAGAAATATTCTATTTGGTCTACTATTATGTTTATGGTTAAGAACTTATTTATTAACATTATTTAGGTTAAAAAAAAACTCTGCTAAAAGTTCCTTATAATTGCCTAGTTGTCTATTATACTTTCTTTTAATCTTGGACCTTAAAATAATTCTGCATATTAAACTTGCAAAGATGACTCTTGGTTGTAGATGAGTAAATTACACAGATTTTAGATCAGTTTTTTATTATTAATGAGTAGTTTGATTTGCTGACTTAAAATTTAAGTTATTTTAAAAGTTTCACCTTCATGTTTTAGCTTTTCCATAGCTAGACCTTTTCTCCTTTTTAAAAAAAGTTTCTGTTTATTTATCTGTAAAAGATTTTATTTTCAAGTAATCTCTATACCGAACACGGGACTCACATTTACAACAGTGAGATCCAGAATCGTATGCTCTACTGACTGAATCAGCCAGGTGCCCTTAGACCTTTTCTTCTGAAAAAGTTCATAAAATATCACATTCTTTTATACTAAACACCAATGTGAATCTGAAGATTTTTTAAATTTCAGTTTTAAAATGTTTATTTTTTCCATGCATTTCCTGAATTCTAGGAGTACTTTTGCATTGTAGTAAAATTAATAAAATGGATAGCTTTAACCTCATTTAAACTACTTCATTGTCTTTTTTTTAAAAAAGATTTTATTTATTTATTTGACAGAGATCACAAGTAGCAGAGAGGCAGACAGAGAGTGAGAGGGGGAACCAGGCTCCCTGCTGAGCAGAGCTCCCGATGCAGGTCTCGATCCCAGGACCCTGGGATCATGACCTGAATTGAAGGCAGAGACTTTAACCCACTGAGCCACCCAGGCACCCCCAACCTTTTTTTTTTGATCCAAGTAATCTTCAATTTCTATTTTTGGTTCCTTCTGTGATTAGGTGAAAGGGTCTTTTGTTTTTGTTTTTGCTTTTTAAAAATTGTATAAGATCATTTTGATTATGCAATTGGCGCAAGTGGTATTTCCTCTATTATATATATCCATATTTCATTAACAATAAATATACTGTTTTAAGTTCACTATTGAAATAATACTTTCATTCTGATCACAAAAACAATACATATATTTTTTAAAGATTTTATTTATTTATTTGAGATAGAGCAAGAATGAGTGAGCGAGCAAGAGCAGGGGCGTGGAGGGGGGCAGAGAAAGAGGGAGAAACAGGTTTTCCACTGTGCAAGGAGCCCAACACAGGGCTTGATCCCAGGGTCCTGGGATCATGACCTGAGCCGAAAGCAGATGCTTAACCAACTGAGCCACCCAGGCACCCCATAATACATATTTATTAAACGGAATGAAGAAGGAGTGAAGACTATTAAACCACCCATATTCCTACTTAGTGCACCTTTTGTGAAACTTTTTCTAAGCTTACCACCATTATGCTCTCAGTTCTCTCTCCCTTGGATACACATGCACACGTGTACACAACATATAATATATGTATTCTGTGCCTTGCTTTTTCACTTAATAGCACCTTTTTTTTTTTTTAAGATTTTACTTATTTATTTGACAGACGGAAATCACAAGTAGGCAGAGAAGCAGGCAGAGAGAGAGGAGGAAGCAGGCTCCCTGCTGAGGAGAGAGCCTGATGTGGGGCTCGATCCCAGGGCCCTGGGATCATGACCTGAGTTGAAGGCAGAGGCTTTAACCCACTGAGCCACCCAGGCACCCCCACTTAATAGCACTTTTGATGATTGGTTTATTTCAAAGAGATTTTTTTTCTACCGTGGGAAATTCCTACTTTTTGTAGGGAATATCTGAGACCACTGGGGGAAAAAAAAACTTCATAGGAGACAGTAATAACTTCCTGAGAAATATCACTTTACATTGATCTTTCCCATTCAATAAAATTAATGTTTATTGTTATTTGAATTGTAAAGAGGTTATGATTAAGACTAAAACTAAATATTACCTTTTTGCATCATAAAAACATAAAGGCAAGAAAACTATGTGTTTAAAACAAAATCATACAGTAGCTAGCTTGCCTAGGAGAAGTTATGATATATACTCCTAAAAAACAAACACTTTTAAATCCACAGATGCTTCAAAGCCCTGGTCAAACATAAATTACAATCAGTTTTTATGTAACAGTAAAAATTCCAAAGGACTCTTACTCACCCACTCTCAATATGTATCACAGATAAGCTTTTTCTTTATGTTCATAGAATATAAACCACATTTATTTCTGTATCTGTGTATATTTTTAAATAAATTACCCCCAGAAAACAAAATGTTGACTCCACTGTGTTCAAATGCCGTACAACAAAGAAAACAGAAACCTTATATTCCCTTCAAAGAACCTGGAGCATATATGGTGAGAATTTTGGAATGCTTATAGAATTTGAATGCAGCATCCATTTATTTCAAGAGTATAAGCTATCTTATAATTATCAGATCATTCAATATATTTAGCAAATGCCACTCCACTTTTATTATAACAATTCACTTTTTCTTGTTTGTGTTGAGTACTATCATATATAGAAAGAGCTCTTTACTTACCATTCTGGGAAAGATGAAATTTATCATTATGCCATCAATACCCTGGAAAGCAAAGAGAATATTGTTATTTATTATACCTCCATCCACAGGGGTTCTAACCACCAAATGTAATGCATCAGCAGCAAAACAAAAATGAAGTAAATCCATTGCAGAAAGCATGAATCAGTGTTCCAAGAATTACTGAATACATATTGCATGCCTTTTGACAGAGCTACTTTAAGATTACGCAGTTGTTGTGATAAGTAATTTCCAGGTCACAAATAAAACATTTTATTTTCCCCAAACAAATATTATAGGATTAAGAAAATATTGCCAGTGAACTGTTTATTCTTCTCACCTTTCGCTCAGTTGAATCTTTCAGTGATACAGATGGGACAGCGATGCCTAAAACTCTTTAAGGGAAAACTGAGGGTCATTCTACTTTCTTGAAATGGACATTAATGACCATTTATAAAAAATGTAAATTAGTTTCCTATTTGGAATCTTGAACTGGAAATCTGATGTAGGAACTGAGAAACAAAATTAGGAGTCCAAACTTCTACTTTTTCATACTAAATAAATGATAATAAAGCATTATTTATACACTTATATTGTGTTCTATTGATTAAAAACAAGGTTTTAAATTGCATCACATAAAAATTAGAGCAAAATCATATATATATATATATTTTTTAAGATTTTTATTTATTTATTTGTCAGAGAGAGCGAGCACAGGCAGACAGAGTGGCAGGCAGAGGCAGAGGCAGAAGCAGGCTCCCTGTCAGGCAAGGAGCCCGATGTGGGACTCGATCCCAGGACGCTGGGATCATGACCTGAGCCGAAGGCAGCTGCTTAACCAACTGAGCCACCCAGGCGTCCCGCAAAATCATATTTTAAAAAGCTATTTACTCTTGAATTTATTGTGTTCTTTAAAGATTTTTAATTAACACTTTCACATTTAATAATTAGTTTAAAAAAAAAAAACCTCTCTTAATGTCAATAGTTCTAATATAAAGAAACATGTCCAGATGTGAGAAAAATGCTTTTCTCATATCCTGATAATGTTATTACATATTGGTGATTATCCATTCCTTTACTTATTTATTTTTTAAAAATCATAAACTTAACTTAGAGAAAAACACAATGAATTCATCTCCCTTCACCCCTCTATCAAAACTAGATGATGGCTAAGGATATTTTAATAGATAACATACTCAGAAAAGGGTTTTTACTGAATTTTTGAATAATGATATTTCAGACCCTTTAGGATTTTTTTTTTTTAGGATTATTATTTTTTAAAGGGATTTTCTTTATTATTTTATTTATTTATTCGTTAGAGAGAGAGAGCGCGTGAGCACAGGCAGATAGAGTGGTAGGCAGAGGCAGAGGCAGAGGGAGAAGAAGGCTCCCTGCCAAGCAAGGAGCCCAATGTGGGACTCGATCCCAGGACGCTGGGATCATGACCTGAGCCGAAGGCAGCCGCTTAACCAACTGAGCCACCCAGGTGTCCCTTAGGATTATTTTTGAATGAAGTAAATTTGAATAAAAATTTATCATGTGTTAATGTAATCTGAATCATTATTTCCAAGAAAAATAATGTTTCTACAAATGAAAACTAGCTAAAATTTCAAATAGCAAATACATATTTTTCAGTAAGCTCTATGCCCAACGTAGGGCTTGAACTTATGACTATGAGATCAGGAGTTGCATGAGCTAATGACTGAGTCAGCCAGGTGCCCCTTAAATGACAAATGTTGTTCACAAAATTTACTTTTTCCTAGAGAATAAAATTAAGATTTGAAGTGTGTCCTACTTAGATTTTTACATCGAAGGTATCTTTTTTAGACATTTGTATTCTTAAAGAAACATTTGGGTAGAAAATATGGAACTCTGAAATTCTGTAGTGACTCAGGAATTCTGCCAATGAGTATAGTTTCTTTTAAGAAAACTATTTTCGTACTTAATTGTAAATATTAATAATTTATTTCAAAATTTGTATTTATTGATTTTTCTTGAAATATTTTAATGGAAAAAATTCTTTAACTTAGTAATATTTTACTGATGTCATGCTTATGCCCAAATAATTATCAATACAATATTTGATATTTTAATTCATATTTATAATTTCTAAACTGCTAAAAAAAAAAGTAAAGTATTTTTAAGCACCAGCTCCTGAAGAGGGCAGCACGTTCTAGATATTACTGAATTCTAAGCTCAAATATGACAGCTTTGGCTTTAGTATACTTTTTTAAGGAACTTGAGGGGAAAAAAATGGATATTTTTTATAGATGTCTGCTCCCATGATACAATAAACTAGCAGAAATTCTAGGCAGCTGTAGACCAAGGTCAAAACTGTATTTGATTATTAAAAGAGAACATTCAAATTAGACTCCTAAAGCAATGTATTTAGAAAGGGAACAACAAAATACTAGTAAGGAGACTTTCCATGAGGAATGTGTTTTATCTTAATACTGTAGATAACTTTTCCTATTGGCAGTGCATTGACTGTCAAAACTACTAAAGGGGTTAGATTTAATTATCTCACTTCTTGCACATTTCATCTCAATTGCTATGGCAACATTCAGTTGCCTCAGCAGCAATGCACACTTTAATCAGATATTTCCTCCTTATTTCTCTATGAGCCAAAACTATGTAGTCAAATTTACAACCAAGTCCTGATGAATCTGATAACACTTCCTACAATTTAATGGGCAACTTGCCTCCACCCACACATATAAATATTTTCAGAGAGGTTTGTAACTGTTGGACAAGTATAAGACTTGATAAGAATATACATTTGGACTTTCCTATTTCATTGATTTTTTTTCTCTCTCTCTTTCTGCCACCATTCCTTATTTTTTTTTTTTACTAATTCGAAATTCACTCCAGCAAGTTGCTACCATGGGTCATCTAACCTCAGTGGGAGAGCCAATGAGTAAGGGAAACAGCCTCTCACATTCAAATGTAAACTTTCCTGAAGAAGCCTATTGATTTATTTGCATTTCTTCTGAATATACTTGGAATTGGCACATCAAAGAGCCTCATTCTATTTCTTGAAAGCAGGTAAGAGAAGGAAGAAAAATAACTGAAGACAAAGCAAAACATGATGGTATAGGAAGAAAACTGTAGGGTATCAGACTTAAACAGAGGGCCAAGCATGTAGAAAATTTAGTTGAGCTTCAGTAATAGCAATTTTAATGAGAAGAAAAAGCATGATGCATTAAATTGTTGATGTCACTTGGGTGAATATTAACCATCTACATTGTTGGACAAATATAATCATTTTAGCATTTTGCAAAAGACTAGAGAAACTTTTGTAGGCACATAAGGAATATTCAAACTGCCTTCAAATCTGATTTAAAGGGTTAGCTCATTATATTTTCATAAATGCTTGAAATTTCTCAAATAGTAACTAATTTAAATTTGATACTGTATAATAAATTTTGGGGGAAACTGTAATTAAGAAGCAAAGTGTTCTAAGGTGTTTCTAACAATTTTAGGGGCTGCTAAAATTTTTACTTAGATAGCAAACATTTAATCCCAAAGTTCTCATAGTTCTCGGTGAGAAATTTTACACCAGTAGATAACAGTAGTATTTCAGCATGATTTTTCAATCACCTCTTAGTAGTATCTAGCAAAATTTTCATTAACAGAAGCAACCAAAAATATGCTTTCTGTAGCTGGGTCTACTAGTGTGACATTTTAATAGCAATTTCTAGATTGTATTTTAGGTACTATAGACCATTAAATATAGTATTCAATCAAAACTTAACCAAACATAAAAAACATTATTTAAGGTACCAGTTGTACATATTTTTAATTTTAATTGAGCTGGTTATTAACAGACTATGTTCAAAATCTCCTCATTAATGATGAAGTTTGGATGCCATATAACCTTAGGAATAGCCAAAGAAGGAGTAGTTTAATTAAGGAGAAACCTGCAGAGGAAGAGAAGCATGGAAACTATCTTTAAGTATTCGAAGGGCTTTTTATATAAAGGAGACAGTGAGTACCTTAGAAAACCAAGAGAAATGGCAGAAGTTTCAGAGAAGTGGATTCCAGCTCTATATAAAGAAAATTTTAAAACAATCAGACTTGCTCAAACAATGGCTCATATGAAGCAGTAAGTTCCTCATCTAGGCATATTTTATAAACTGTTTGCATATGGACTCTTTATTTTCTGCTGTTTGGATTCTGGAACAACACTGTAGAAAACGTGGTAAAATCACTCCACAGATTGAGATCTGGGAGTTCAGATGAGTCACTTCTTAATGAATTTTTCAAGTACCAGTGCTTTATGTCAGTATGGAAACCAAGCAATGATCTGCAAACAGCATATTCGGCAGCAAGTTTGCAAATCCTACTCTGGAGAAATGGTCTAAATGAGAAAAACAAACAGTTCTTAGTGAAGAGTTATCTAAAACCTCCAAGGAGACATGTAAATCGGCCCTAATTGGCATTCTTTCAAGAACCTCAGTAGATGCCAGGGAGTGACTAGGGGTGAAGAACGAGTTTCCCTTTCAGTCTTTGCTTGGCTCTTCTACCTAAAGCTGGGGTATTGCCAGACAACGTATGCCCCTGACTGTGTCAGATTTGTTCTCTGGATGAAAGGGAGATGTTGGCACTATCCTCAAACTCTATATTCACTTAAGAAATAATAATTGCTCAATTAAGGGTCCAGAGTTGTGTTTTTTTTTTTTTTTCTGCACCCAGAGAAATTAAAAGTTGAAGAGAAAATTGCACAGGATGTGGGAATACTCACCTTCCCCAAGATTGCTGAAGAAGATAAGGGAAGATTGTAACTAATTTGAAGATTATAAATAAAAGGAAATTGCTGGTTCGTTAACCAAAGCGATGGGCACTTTTTGTTTAATACCAGATCCTATAACATTCTAGTTTATGTTATTTATAGTCTTTTTACTCAGTTTGGTTTTGAAATGTCCTTGTGTGATCCTGCTCTCGAATCTCACTGAAGAAAACAAGAGGCTCACAAAAGGTCTTGCATAATATCTAACCTTAATGTACTCTAGTGCTGTTGTTTGGAGCATGTGAGCTCTTGAAGGGTGACTGTCTTCCAGCAGCAACCGTTTCTATCCAAGAGCCAATGGTTAGTTTCACTACTATAAGAAAAGCTAACTTTGATTTTTACCCTCAAAGAGTATGGGATGTTACCTACTTCATTTTCTCTCTCGTTGCTCCTCCAGGTGTCTTCAACTGAAGCCTTTATATTAACTTATGTTGTTTAAAATTCTACCTGCTGAGATTTAGCTGGCAAATGGTTTTGAAACTTGTTTCCAAACTGCTCACCCACAAAAGCTTTTACTAGCCAGTTCCATTTGGTTGGCTATCCTCCAAAACAATCTCTGGTGAACAAAAACATTAGCTACAGAGAAACAGAAACTTCCATGGCACCCTGGAGGAACTTTTTGATCCAAAAGACACTACTAGTAAACCAAAGTGTCATTGCAAATTCATGAACATTTCCTTATGTCATGAAAAGCGGTAGGAGGAAAGGGCTACATTTGTGCAATGGTTGTTCCATGTGTGTAAACCTAGTCCCCAACTCAAGATCAAAGACTGTCTTCCATCAACAAGTATTTATTTAGTGCATACCATGTCTGAAGCCTAAAGAGTCAGAAAAGGACAAATAAGAGCTATTTTAAAATTCTGCTATTTTTTGAATGAATGAAGAAAGACATATTGCCATCCTATTTAAAAAAACCTGAATCATCTCTAAGATCATAAAATTAACATGAAACCAAGGACAGTATCTCTGTTTCATCTCTATCAGTTAAAATGTTTAATCTATTTGATGCCACAGAAAGTTTTAATGTATTTCAACAACACTACTCCCTTCATTTAGGTAGTTTTTATAACATAAAAGCACAAGTCATGTTGCTTTACCCCATATGGCCCTGCACCTCCACATCTACCCATTTGCCCTTTATGTCTGTGGAACATAAAGCATCTCTACTGAACTGTTTCTCCTCCATTTGTGAGCTTAAGGAAGGCAGGGAAATTTTGGGTTTTTGTTTGCATCCTGGCCAATGCAACAGTGCCCAGTAAATAATACTAGACATTTAGAAAATGATTATTCAATGAATAATGAATGAATAATAAATAAGAGGAATGAAATGGTACTGACCTAAATGCAGGAATGTTCAGCAAGGTTAGTGTGGCTTGAAATGGTGTTGGTTTCATGGAAGGTATGGGATTTTTCCTATGGGGCCTTCAGAAACAGATAGGATTTAGATAAGGGGGAAAGGAAATAAAGCATTTCTGGTGGTGTTAAGATTATGAGCAAAGGGATCGTTTGGATGCAGAGATATTAATGAAAGGATTTCATTATTTTTGATGGGACCATGGGTGGTGTAATGGGATAGTGATTTTGTTTGGTTTAGATTAATGGATGTTGTGTAGTCGTGTTTCTCAACCTTTAGTTTGCATTCTTGGGGATTTTGTTAAACTGCAGACTCTAATTTAGTAGGTCTGGATTGAAGTATGAGATTATCTATTTCTAACAATTTCCCAGGTAATGTTGGTGCTGGTGCTGTATTCTGAATTGCAAGACCATGGATAATTCTTAAAGCTAGACACAGTCATATGGGCTTGATACAGCAGTTATTTGAAAATTACTCTATGCTCTCCAGCAGTTTTGGCATGATGAAAACTGCATTTAAGAAGATTAGTGTGTCAACCTTATGAACATAAGGTTCCTTATGCTAAGGAAGAAAGAATGTGCATATAGGAAAACCAGCTGGGAGGCTGTCTTACACTTTATCTGCATATTTCACAGATTTGGTTTTCAATTACTTGTTGATTGATTAGTTTGTGTGGACATGGTCAATTCAAAAGTACTTTCTCAGTGGAATAACTGTGGGCCCACTGACTTTTTGAAAATAAGTCAAATTTAGATAAAACACATGGGGAATTCATGAATGCTCTTCCCTTTCTCTCCATCTGGAAAAACTGCATTCCTTCTTAAAAATATTTGAAATGTTAGCTTTTCTGTTCTTATCATAGTATAAAATTGTAAGTGTACCCTCATATGTATGTCTCAGACTCTGATCTTATTTTATCATATAGATAATAATAATAATAATAAACAATAGTAATACAGCTAGTATTTTTTGAGTGCCAGGCAAATTGCTAAGTTTTATCATTAAATCCTTATAGCAGTGCTGTGAGGAATATTGCGATTATCATCGCCATTTCTACAGATGAGGGAAAAAAAGAATACTTGCATGCCTTAATACGGCGTTAGCTATAGGCCAATAAATATATTTATTCAGAGTGCAAAGAGAGCATGCTCAGCATGCGGGTGTCTAGCTATGTGCTAGATGAGATGACCTTCCCACAGGCCGGCACTGGAAGGAAGAGAACTAGCTCAGCCTGGCATAAAGGAGCAGCAGCTGGGGAAGCCAGAGCAGATCTACACATCTGAACCAATCAGGAAGTGACCTTGATTGATCGATGTTCCCAAACTAGTTTTAAGAATCCTTTCTGGCCGGAGCAAGATGGCAGAGGAGTAGGAAACCTAATATCATCGGGTCCCAGGAGTTCAGCTATAGTTATCAAACCATTCTGAACACCTACAAACTCAACTGGAGATTGAAGCAAAAAAGAGCAGCAATTCTAGGAACAGAAAAGTGACCACTTTCTGGAAAGTAGGATGTGCAGAGAAGTGAATCTGAGGTGATATACAGGAAGAAGACTTCAAGGGGGAGGGGCCAGCTCCTGGCAAGTGGCAGAGCAGTGAAGCACAAAATCAGAACTTTTAGAAGTTTGCTCCACTGAGGGACCGTTGCTCCAGAGGCTAATCTGGGGCTGGAGACCTCATGGGGACAGTGTGGTCTCAGAACCCATCAGATCACAAAAAGAACAGGGGTGTCTGATGTGGCAGAGCTAACAGGTACCAGAGTGGGGAAGCTGGCTGCAGAGATGGAGCCAAGGAGTGGGCTCTCAGCTCAAGGTTACCTTAAACTGTTATCCGAGGCATAATCAGGCCACCGCTCTTTGAGTGGCAGATCCGGGGACACTGCCTCCTTCCTCCTCTGGGAGAGATGGTGCGCGAGCATGTTGCAGGAATCCACTGGGTTTGGAGACTCCAAACAAGGCCATGACCAGAGATAGAAATGCTTGATCACAGGCTGTGTGAACTCAGAGTGTGGCCAAAGACCAGGGAGATGAGAGGTTGACTGCTTTTCTCTGAGGGCACACTGAGTACTGTGGCCCTGAGCTCTTGGCTTTATAGGGCCAGGAATTGGGAGGTCAACATTTTCATTCCTGTCCTCCAAAGCTCTATGGAAAGCGTTCAGGGAAAAAAAGCTACCGAAAGCAAAACCCAGCAGATTGCTTAGCCTGGCCCCTGGCAAGGTGGTGCAATTCTGCCTCCAGTAAAGACATTTAAGAATCACTTTAACAGGCCCCTCCCCCAGAAGATCAACAAGAACATCCACCCAAGACCAAGTTCACTGATCAATGAGAACTGTAATACTTCAGAGCTACAGGAATACAGCACATAGAATTCATGGCTTTTCCCCAAGATTCTTCAGTTTTTCAAAGTTAAAGTTTTTAGATTTTATTTATTTTTCTCTTATTCTACTTTTTAAATTTTTCCTTTTTCCCCTTCTAACAATTTTTAACTATTTTATCTTATCAATACATTTTAAAAATCTTTTAAAATTTTTATATATTTTATAACTTATATTATATAAGTTATATAAATTATATAAAAATATATATAAAATTATATATAATTTTATATATATTTTATAACTCTAGTTATAAATTTTCATTGTTATAGTCACATTCTATCCCTTCATTGTATTGAATCTTATTTTCTTTTTTTAACATAAAGGTTTTTCTTTCTTTAAAATTTTGGGATACAGTTTCTTCTAATAGACCAAAATATACCCTAAATCTAGCACTTTGTTCTAGTCTCCAGTCTGATAACATTCTTTCCAGTCATATTCCATCCCATCATGTTTAACATTCCATCCCAAAGCAACAGAATACATGTTCTTCTCTAGTGAAAAATGGAACATTCTCTAGAATAGATCACATCCTGGGTCACAAATCAGGTCTCAACCAGTACCAAAAGACTGGGATCATTCCCTGCATATTTTCAGACCATCATGTTTTGAAACTAGAACTCAACCACAAGAGGAAAGTTGGAAAGAACTCAAATACACAGAGGCTAAAGAGTATCCTACTAAAGAATGAATGGGTCAACCAGGAAATTAAAGGAGAATTGAAAAAATTCATGGAAAGAAATGAAAATGAAAACACAACTATTTAAAATCTTTGGGACACAGTAAAGGCAGTCTTGAGAGGAAATTATATAGCAATACAAGGCTTTCTCAAGAAACAAGAAGGCCTCAAGTACACAACCTAACCCTACACCTAAAGGAGGTGGAGAAAGAACAGTAAAGAAAGCCTAAACCCAACAGGAGAAGAGGAATCATAAAGATTGGAGTAGAAATCAATGAAATAGAAACCAAGAGAACAGTAGAAGAAATCAATGAAACTAGGAGCTGGTTCTTTGAAAGAATTAATAAGATTGATAAACTCATGGCCAGACTTACTAAAAGAAAAGATAAAGGACCCAATTTAATAAATAATGAATGAAAGAGGAGAGATCACAACCAATACCAAAGAAATACAATTATAAGAACATATTA
Organism: Taxidea taxus jeffersonii; assembly: GCA_003697995.1. NCBI lineage: Eukaryota > Metazoa > Chordata > Mammalia > Carnivora > Mustelidae > Taxidea > Taxidea taxus. Next base: position 20,507 of record RCUC01133386.1, on the reverse strand, counting down.
TGAGCAACTAAACACCAGCAAATTAGACAATCTGGAAGAAATGGATGCATTCCTAGAGAAGCATAAACTACTAAAACTGAACCAGGAAGAAATAGAAAACCTGAACAGACCCATAATCAGTAAGGAGATTGAAGCATTAATCAAAAATCTCCCAAAAAATAAGAGCTCAGGGCCAGATGGCTTCCCAGGGGAATTCTACCAAACATTTAAAGAAGAATTAATACCTACTCTCCTGAAACTCTTTCAGAAAATAGAAATGGAAGGAAAACTTCCAAACTCATTTTATGAGGCCAGCATTACCTTGATCCCAAAACCAGACAAAGACCCCATCAAAAAGGAGAATTACAGACCAATATCCTTGATGAACACTGTTGCAAAAATTCTCACCAAAATACGAGCCAAACCATTAAAAGGATTATTCACCTCAACGAAGTGGGATTTATACCTGGGCTTCAAGGTTGATTCAACATCCACAAATCAATCAATGTGAATAAAAGAAAGAACAAAAACCATATGATACTCTCAATAGATGCTGAAAAGCAGTTGACAAAGTACAGCATCCTTTCTTGATCAAAACTCTTCACAGTGTAGGCATAGAGGATACATACCTCAATATCATCAAAGCCATCTATGAAAAGCCCACAGCAAATATCATTCTCAATGGGGAAAAACTGAGAGCTTTTCCCCTAGGTCAGGAACAGGGCAGGGCTGTCCACTATCACCACTGCTATTCAACATAGTACTAGAAGTCCTAGTCTCAGCAATCAGACAACAAAAAGAAATAAAAGGCATCTGGATTGCCAAAGAAGAAGTCAAACTCTCACTCTTTGCAGATGATACGAAACTTTGTGTGGAAAATCCAAAAAACTCTACTCCAAAAGTGCTAGAACTTATATAGGGATTCAGAAAAGCATCAGGGTATAAAGTCAATGCACAGAAATCAGTTGCATTTCTATACACGAACAGCAAGACAGAAGAAAGAGAAATTAAGGAGTCAATTCCATTTTCAAGTGCACCCAAAACTGTAAGATACCTAGGAAAAAACCTAACTAAAGAGGCAATGAATCTGTACTCAGGAAACTATTAAGTATTCATAAAAGAAATTGAGGAAGACACAAAGAAATGGAAACTCCTTCCACACTTATGGATTGGAAGAACAAATATTGTAAAAATGTCTATGCTACCTAAAGGAATCTACACATTTAATGAAATCCCTGTCAAAATACCATCAATTTTTTCAAAGAAATGGAAAAAATAGCCTCCAAATTTATATGAAAATAGAAAAGATCTTGAATAGCCAGAAGAATGTTGAAAAAGAAAACCAAAGTTGGCAACATCACAATTCCAGACTTCAAGTTCTATTACAAAGCTCTAATCATCAAGACAGTATGGTACTGGCACAAAAACACACATAGATCAATGGAACAGAATAGAGAGGCCAGAAATAGACCTTCAACTCTATGGTTAACTAATCTTCAACAAAGCAGGAAAGAACATCCAATGGAAAAAAGACAGTCTCTTCAACAAATGGTGTTGGGAAAATTGGACAGACACATGCAGAAAAATGAAACTGGACCATTTCCTTACACCACACACAAAAATAGACTCAAAGTGGATGAAAGACCTCAATGTGAGAAAGGAATCCATCAAAATCCTTGAGGAGAACACAGGCAGCCACCTCTTCGACCTCAGGCACAGCAACTTCTTCCTAGAAACATTGTCAAAGGCAAGTGAAGCAAGGGCAAAAATGACTATTGGGACTTCCTCAAGATCAAAAGCTTTTGCACAGCAAAGGAAACAGTCAACAAAACCAAAAGATAGCCAACAGAATGGACGATGATATTTGAAATGAGATCAGATAAAGGGCTAGTATCCAAATCTATAAAGAATATTTCAAACTCAACCCCCAAGGAACAAATAATCCAATCAAGAAATGGGCAGAAGACATGGACAGACATTTCTGCAAAACAGACATCCAAATGGCCAACAGACACATGAAAAGTGCTCGACATCACTTAGCATTGGGGAAATACAAATCAAAACCACAATGAGATACCACCTCACACCACTCAGAAGGGCTAAAATTAACAAGTCAGGAAATGACAGGTGTTAGCGAGGATGCAAAGAAAGGGGAACCCTCCTACACTTTTGGTGAGAATGCAAACTGGTGCAGCCACTCTGGAAAACAATATGGGGGTTCCTCAAAAAGTTGAAAATAGAGCTACTCTATGACCAAGCAATCACACTACTGGGTATTTACCCTAAAGATACAAATGTTGTGATCTGAAGGGACATGTGTACCCTAATGTTTATAGCAGCAATGTCCACAATAGCCAAACTATGGAAAGAACATATATGTCTATCAACAGATGAATAGGTAAAGAAGATGTGGTATATAGAGAAAATGGAATACTATGCAGCCTTTAAAAAACCTGAACTCCTGCCATTTGCAATGACATGGAACTAGAGTGTATCATGCTAAGCGAAATAAGTCAATTGGAGAAAGACAATTATTATATGATCTTTCTGATATGAGGAATTTGAGAGGAAGGGCAGAAGGTCATGGGGGTTAGGGAGGGAAAAAATGAAACAAGATGGGACTGGGGAGGGAGACAAAGCATAAGAGACTCTTTTTTTTTTTTAATTTTTTTTTTAAATTTATTTCACAGACAGAGATCATAAGTTGGACAGAGATCACAAGTAGGCAGAGAGGCAGGCAGAGAGGGAGGGGGAAGCAGGCTCCCCACCGAGCAGAGAGCCCAACGTGGGGCTCAATCCCAGGACCCTGGGATCATGACCCAAGCCGAAGGCAGAGGCTTTAACCCACTGAGCCACCCAGGCGCCCCGCATAAGAGATTCTTAATCTTAGGAAACAAACTGAGTGTTGTTGGGGGGTGCAGGGGTAGGGATAGGGTGGCTGGATTATGGAAATTGGGGAGAGTATGTGCTATGGTAAGTGCTGTGAATTGTGTAAGACTGATGAAGCACAGACCTGTATCTCTGAAGCAAATAATACACTATATGTTAATATAATACATTATAATACATTCAGAGAATGATCAGTCAAGATGTGTTCTAAGAAATCCTGGTTTCTTTCTTTCTTTTTATTATTATTATTATTATTATTTTTAATATTTTAAAAATTATTTTATTTATTTATTTGACAGAGAGAGATCACAATTAGGCAGACAGCAGACCGAGAAGGGGAAGCAGGCTCCCCACTGAGCAGAGAGCCTGATGCAGAGCTCGATCCTAGGACCCTGAGATCATAACTTGAGCTAAAGGCAGAGGCTTTAGCCCACTGAGCCACCCAGGCGCTCCAGAAATCATGGTTTCTTAGTGTAGCTTCCATTTTTGCTTGATAGCAAATTTGATCTCAAATAATTATAATAAGAGATAGGAATTTGTGAGTGTTTCTTTGTTATGTCCTAGGTACTACTTTAAGCAATTTACATGTGCTGTCTCATTTAATGCTCATAATAATCCCATTATTTAGGTGTAATTATTATCTTTGTTTTACATATGAAGAAAATGAGACACAAAGAGATTAAATAATTTGTCTAAGTTTCCATATTTATAGAGCAGAATTATGGTTTTAACCCTCTATACCGTGTTACTGATCTTAGCCTAACTTGTTTTAGTAACATAGAGTTCTCTTTTCTTAAGTGAACACTATAAATTTCTTCAAATCATATTTGTGAAAAGTTAATTTTCTTACAAGTTAAGAAAGAGTCCATGAAATGTAAGAGGTCTTATTGTTATATTTTTGCTTCTATTAGTACATCACAATGCCTGACTAGGAGGAATTCCCCAAGACTGGCAGACATTTAGACATGGGAAAATTTTTTTTTCTAGGAAAGCATAGCAAATTTCAGATATCCTAGGGCCCCCATACTCCTAACTTCTCCAGTCATACTCCAAACCCCTCATGCCCACAACTCAATTCCACACAAGAGTGAATGGGTATTCTCCAAAACAGGGGAAAAGAATATTTGAAGGATAGTCTCCTTTAAGCTTTTTTTGCCTTTAGGAAAATATAGTCAACCTCTGCGATCCCTTGTTAGGTTAATTATGATAATCTTTCAGCTATTTTAAATGCCAGATATGATAAAAAGTATTACTTTTTATCCAACTAAACAAGCATCCAAATACAAGTAGAATATTTTATGCCACACAAGCTTAATATAGTAATTTTCAATTTTTTAAAAAGATTTTATTTATGAGGGTACCTGATGGCTCAGTGGGTTAAGCCTCTGCCTTCTATTATTTGCCATACTATTTAAAAGTGGTTGTATTATAGTAATGTGGGTAAGTATAAAAATGTTATTTACTCACATATTTCTGCTAAGTTTTCTGCCCCTCAGGAAGTATTATAACTTCTTTTTAAAGATTATTTATTTATTTGACAGAGAGAGAGAGAGAGAGAAGGAGTGCAGAAGCAGGGGGAGTGGCAGGCAGAGGGAGAGAGAGAAGTAGGCTCACAGCATGGGGCTTGATCCCAGGACCCTGGGATCATAACTTGACCAAAGGTAGATGAGTAACCATCTGAGCCTCCCAGGTGCCCTTCATAATTTCCCATTTAGATAATATTCATTGATGTTTTAATGCCTATCAGAGATTTGATTCCTTCCTACTAAAGTAAATAAGAAGACCTTTCACATTTAAACAAAAGAAAACAGAAAATCATCACTGTAACCATTAGTACCAAATACCTGAGAAATCTTAATTGTTTTCAGTGGAAACCCCACAAAGCATATTGTTCTACTTTTATTATTTACCTACCTTATTTTAAAAGGTGGGGGGGCCTGCAGTCTACACCTCAGATTGTATTATACAAATTCATGAAATATACATGACTTTTCTATAACCTGAACTCTATTTTAGGATTATGACAAAATTTCATGGAAGATGTTGAATTTGTATTTTTTAAGTTACTTTCTTACTTTGAAACAATTCCAAGTCACAAAAATGTTGCAACTGCAGTACAAATAATATTGTTCCTGAATGATCTGAGAATTATGATAATTTGAGAGTAGTAACAACTGAACACTTGAACCATATTTTCCCCCACAAACATGGATATCTCCTTATAAATGAAATGCAGCCACTAAATTCAGAAAATTGGTACACACTACCATATAGTCCTCAGACTGCATTTAAGTTTTGCTGCTTGTTTCAGTAATACTCTTGATAGCAAAAGGATCCAGTTCAGAATCAAGCAGTGCATTTCATTATTATGCCTCTTTAGTCTCTTTTAATCTAGATTTCCTCAATTTCCCCATAATTTTCATGGATTTGACATTTTAAAAAATTGCAACTTAGTTATTTTTCAAGATGCTCCTTGTTTGAGGTTTATCTTCTACTTTCCTATTACTGGATTTAAATTGTCTGTCAGGGCGCCTGGGTGGCTCAGTGGGTTAAGGCCTCTGCCTTTGGCTCCGGTCATGATCTTGGGGTCCTGGGATCTAGCCCCGCATCGGGCTCTCTGCTCAGCAGGGAGCCTGCTTTCCCCCCAACTCTCTCTGTCTGCCTCTCTGCCTACTTGTGATCTCTGTCAAATAAATAAATAAAATCTTTAAAAATAAATAAATAAATTGTCTGTCTTTGAAGAATCATGAAAGGGATCTTGTGTATCCAATCATTTGGTACATTACTTGTGAAGTTAGTATTAATTCATGATTAAGGTGATCACTGTAAAAGAATTTTTGGTAAGTATATTATGGAGAAGTACATTAACTTTCAACTTACTGACTTACTAATATAAATATGAGCTCATGGATATCCATTTTATCCAGTGGGTTATCGTCTGCTTTTATTATTATTCACTTTGATCTTCTAATAGTCTCAGATATGGGCAGTGTGATCTTTAATCTGATTTCTTCTTTCTTTGACATGTCCCTGGCATTTTTTTGAGTACTTTCATATTTTTGTCACAATAGGAGAAGCTCTTTTCATCTTTCTCATGCCCCAGCTGTGCAAACAGCTACTTCTCCAAGCAGTCCTAGTTTCTTTTATTCAGAAATGGTATTTAGAAACCAAGATTTAGGAGGTAGGTGTGCCTGTTGTTTTGGGTGCATCATTGTTCTCAGGATTTGGAATTAAGAAAATATATGTAGGAAAAATTCATCTATCCATCTATTTATCTATTTTTACATATATACACATATTAACATATATCTTATATCTATAGCCATACACTAGGAGTTCACACTGATATGTGCATTTTTAAGCCAACACCACAGGACCCAACATAGTTTCTTTCTTTTCATATTTGTAACTTCTTTCTACAACAGTGGAAACCCTATCTCCCAATTATGCTTAATATATTTATTTGATCAATTTCCTCATGTATATTATCCTATCGCTGCTGAACATCTCAGTCCTCCCTCCCCCCACCAGATGCTCTTCTCATCCTTCTTGAGCTCCAACATTGCTCTTCAGGTTGCTGAGTTCTCCCCACCTATACTCTCTATGGATGCTAACCTTACTTGTCCCCATGTAATGAGTTTGGGACTAAATTATTCAGGAAAGAAAGATAAGGAAAGAGAAGGGAAGATGGAAAGGAAGATGAAAAAGAAGAGAATGAGAAGAACTTGTAATTTTTTAAATTGCTTATTTGTTCATTATGTGGATTCTAATGTCATTGCATATTACATATTTAATTGAAAAATTCTCTTTTTATTGAGTAACTAAAAACAAAATAACAAGTCCACTTTAACTAACTAAACTTCACATATTTGACAAATATTTATTAAGTACCTACTCTGTGCCAGTAAAAATAAATTTTAGGAAAAAAAAACAATTAACTACAGTTCTCAATTAATCAATATATTTTACTTACTTGCTTTTCAGGGAAATTGGCCCATTATAGGAAATCACATCCAAATTGAAGATTTATTCCAAACAAGGTCAGTCATAAAGTCAGTATGGATTTTACTGTAATTCTCATGACTTATGTATTATACTATATAATAAGAAGTGATATTCAGGATTATGACCCTGAAAAGGAATATGAAACTCAGTCACAATCTAAATACTGCCATGCTCATTACAGACATGTTAGAAATATTTTCAACAAATATTGTTTTATTCTGTTAACAATAAAACTATTTTTAGTTTAGTTTGGTTTCCCCAAACAACCAATTTCTCATTTATTTATTCATTCTACAAATATTTAGGAAGCATTTATATGTGTCAGGCACTGTTTAAGAAAATCTATTGGAGTTCCTGTTTTGATGGAGGTTAGCATCTTAGTGAGGGGGAAAAAGTCAATAAACAGGCAATTTGTGCTATTCCAAGTATTATAAGTGCAAGAAGAAAAATAAAGAAAGCTAGGGGAGCTGCCTTAGACAGATGGTTAGTTTAGTTTTCCTTGCCATCAGTTTGTCATTTATCCAATGAGATTTTCCTTCTCAAGGTGAGAAATACATTGTTCTCATATTTGTTTGCTGGGTTTCTTTAGTATGTTTGGGTCAAATTTATAGTAAACTCTTAGTTGTATCTAAATCATTTTGAAAAGATTAGGCAGCTATTAATCAAGATAGCAAATTGAGGAAGGTAAAAGGGAAAGGAAGAGTCACTTGGGGAAGCAGTTTGAGTGGATTTTTAAATTAAAAAAGAAACTTCATGTTGCTTAAGTTTTCTATGTGAGTTATGATATCTTCATGATGTTTAAAAACTATTTTTGTTAAAAATACTTTCACAGTAGCTGAATTCTACTTCAAATAATATGCTGATAGAGCTTATGTATCCCAAACAAGAATGAATGGAAAATGAAGTGATTGAGATAGACAAAAATCTGTAAATCTTTCTATTGTTCATCAGCCACTTTCCAGATATGTACGTTTTATTAACTCTTGTAAATGGTGACTCTACTTTAATAATTTAAATTATGGATACAGCTCAAAACTCTTCCATTATTCTCAAGCAAAATTTGGTATCTTATTCCTTAGCTCAGTAGATTTCTGTCTACTCCAATTATACTGTCATAAATTTAAAGAATTGATAATATCAGTTTAACAGAAAGAAAAATAAGAAAATGAAAGTGATTAAATTCTAGAATAGATTAGTAAATAGAAGTAAGTAGCATCCATATGTGAAAGAAAGAGCACTGGACAGGAATTTTGAGACCTGATCTGAACTGAACTCTTCCTACTTCTAGTTAGGTAACTTTGGGCCAACAAATCCTATTTTCTTATCTTGTCTTCTTTTTGGCATAATGAAGATGATGCCAGTTCCTGTCTAAAGTCACCATTTTAGAAACAAAATCCTAGAGGTAAAACAAACAAACCCAATAAAAAAATACCAGCCTCATGTGTTTTGACACATGCACTTTCTCACACTATACACACATATTGTACTAAAAGAAAAATTATTTTTCAGCCAAATAAGAGAATATGTTGAATACTCAATTATTAAAATTCTTATTCACTAAGATTACTCTTCTGTTGGTTTTGATTCTTTCAAAAATTATAATAATCCTCTTGAATGATTATATTTGGTAAAAAAGAAGGATAGGAGAAATAGCTACATTATATTTCTCTTTTGATGTTTGCTTTTTCGGTAGGTTTCACAAAATACATCTCCATCTCAATCACTTAGACTTTGTATATGTGCAAAAATAAATTTTATGAAAAAATTCCTGATGTATTTTATATTATTTCTTAAATAAATAATGATGTACAGGGTTGAATTAGTTTACTCATTCTCAGAGAGAAAGGGACCCAAAATAACTATTGTACTATTAAAATTATTGGGAAAAAAATCCAATAGTAAGTTTTGTTAACTATAATAATCCTTGACTTTTGTATAGTATATTTATTCATAGTAGAGAATAGTTTACAAAATATGCATGAGATTTTTCTGGTTCATTTTCAAAGGCATTTTATAAAATACCTTTAATTAAACAGTTTCAAAAATGTATTTTTTTACTCATTTTGTCTCCATAATATTTAGCATCCTATACTTTCAATTTTAATGAATTATTCCTTTTTAATATGTACCAATTGAGTATACTTATTATATGCTTATTTGCACATGTATAATGCGTATTGTATACATATTATATGCGTATGTGCAAAGGCACAATGTTCGCTGGCAAGGACCTTACAATTTGTATTTTATTTTATTTTTTATTTTTTTATATGGGACTCCTTATGAATTTGCATGGCATTCTTTGTGCAGGCTCCAATCTAATCTTCTCTGTATCATTCAAATTTTTAGTATATGCACTATGATTGTTATTTTAGAAATTAAAACCCAAATGGAAAAACTTTCCACAAAATAATCAGAATATACAAACAAATAACTCTGCACTTTGATTTTATTTCTTCCTGTCCATTATATTATATAAATACCACTTTATTTTTTTTAACCAAGCAGTACCTGAATCCACTAAAAAATTTTCTCTGACATGCTTTTATACTCCTATCTAAATTGATGAGCATAAAGTTACTCATTTTTTTGGCCTTAAGCCATTTTATAAGGTAAACAAAGTCACACGAGTGTTTGTTAAAACCTCAACTGCAAATCTAGCGATGTATCCAGTGGATGGCAAATTTGGATGGGAAGGAAAAGCAGCTCAGAGACCTCGTTAGCTGGCTGATACAATATATATACACTGAGTAGCCTAGAAAGCACAGGACAAAGGGTTATGTTGCATGGTATTTGTTGTAAAGCTACATTCCCTCCCTTATAAATACATGAAGAGTATATGTTTTTTCACATAAATTTATACCCAAAGGTGGAACCCAATTATCTGTCACAGGACTATTTTAAGAATGAAGTGAGATCATATTTATAAAATTAACACTGAGTGTGTACTAAGATCTTGGCCCTGTTTTAAGTGTATTCATCTTTACAACACTATAAATATTAGGTTGAAGCATATGAAATTGCCATTTCTATAGATAAAAACAGTTGAATATTTGCAGAATTATATTTCAACCTCATTCTATCATTTCATGTTACAAATGAAGAAACTGAGGAATAGAGGGGTTAATAACTTGCCCAAGGAGAATCATTGTTTTTCTCACTTTACAATTGAGAAAGCTGATATTTAAGAAAGAACAGCAACTTTTCTGTGGATACACAGCTACCTGCCTCTCAGGCAGTTAGATCAAAAGAGATTATCTCTGCTTATGTACTTCTTAAATTTCATATTGCTAAAAATGTTAAACTATTTCTGCTGTTAATATAAAATATTCTCTTCCTACCATCATATTGGGTCTTTCATTCTCCAATCGCCAAGGATTACAAGGAAATGATGCCTTTGATTTGGTTTCAAGATAAAAAGGCTATCATATTTACTCTCCTCTGAGATGTTTCCCCTCCAAAAAGACAGGGTGACTGCAGTCATCCATCCTGCCCTTTCTGTTATCAACTCAATGCCAAATGATTAAGGTATGAAAGTACTTTGGTTTGTCCTCAAATTATTTTCCACGATGTCCTTGGAACAGATGAGGTGCTAGGACTATTGGAGATAACATAAAAACATTCATGAAAGATTATCATTTCTCAAGTAGCACACAATAAACTTCAAACAAATTTTCATGGGATTTAATTTGAGCTGGAATGGGGGACATTTTAGAAAGCATACATGGCAGAAGAAAGAAGAACATAAGTAAAGACATCAGGTTGTTCTTTTTTTTGTTTGTTTTTTTCTCTTCTGCTCTACTTTTGTCAATGCCTTTGTAATAAGTTAGGCACTTTGACACATTTGAGCAGCATTTGGTGCACTGCAGTGAGGCTAGGAGAGACCATCTTCAGCCTTGGCAGAGGGAACATGAAGATCTTTCTTAGCAACATGTGCTAGGTGTGCTAGTCCAATGAAGTACTTAAATTCCATTAGTGGTTTCCTTGTAAAAATTTCAACTGCAACAGTAACAGTTTATCTTTATGGTTCTCTTGGACACAGAGGGTGTAACTATCAGTGCCTAACTCAGGGGTCAATCCGTGTATGAAACCAGATTCCACCTGCATTTGAAATCTCTGCCACTTAACTTCTTGTGTGACTTTGGGCAAGCTTCTTCATATTTCTGTACATCAGTTTATCATAGGGAATATATTCGTTCCTACCTATATTATTTAGAAGTATTTTAAGTGGGATAATGCTCGTAGTCTTTAGAACATTGCCAGACATGCTCAGCGTTTTAATCAGTATTGATTTCTCATGAAATTTTGAGCATATCTTAATTTTAACATTTAGAAACACAAGTGCTTTCATGTGTTCAGAGAATGCTTAACCATCCATCAGGAATTTAGGTTAATTTCCTTAGGAAATGATTCATCACATTCCTTGCATTTATCTTATTCTCACTTTATTTTCTAGATTTATCTTTAATGTATCTTTTTCCACTTCCCAACATTTACATACCACCTCGGTTTTCCCAAAATAAATACACTGCATCATCAGTTATATCTATCCTTGTCCTTTCCTTCAATGTTGTAATACATTTCATTATTTCTTCTTATTTACTGATAACTGCTGTATTACCAAAATAGACATCAGTTGCAAATACACAGTATCTACACTGGGTGCTATTTGAAGCACAGAGAAATTCCGCCCTGAAATTGAAGCTGATGAACTAGAGGCACATTAAAAACAAATTAAGATCCACTCACTACAACCAATATGGGTTACCACAACAGAAAATTGCTGTGGCTATTATACACAGTAACAGAGAACTTGTACTAGAAGAAAAAAGTAGAATGAGAGTTATAAATCACAGTAGGTTAATAGAAGACTGTTAGCTCTGATTTTCCTTTTTTCTTGTAGAACCTTTTAATTACTGCATTTTTAATGCACTTACATTTGCCAGTAGCTCTCTTTTTTATTCTTCTAATAATAGTTCCTAAGGTACATCCTATAAATTACACCTTTCCTTTTCCTCTCCCTCTTCTCTTTAAACAATTCTGAGAGAGAGAGAGAAAAGAGCAAACTGTAATTTTAAGTAACTCCTTTGGATTAGTTCATGTGCTCCTTAAAAAAAAAAAAAAAATCTCTGTCATTAGCACCGTGCTTTCCTGTCCCCATTCTTATACATGCTAATTTATCAGCTGCAGCATTACTGCTGGCCTGCCGTTTTTCTATTAAGGCACCAACCCTAGACAAACAAGCCCTCTCCATTCACTCCCTACATTCTTTACTTTTTTAACTTGTTCTAATTCCAGGTTTCCTCTAAGGACCCTCAATTTCAAAACCCTTCATTAGGCTGGCCGAAAGTACTTCTGTTTCCTTTTACACTATAGAAGGCTAGCTTTCTCCCCAAACTCATTTGTTCAGTTTTGTCTCTTAACCTCCTTACCTCTTACATCACTCTTTGCAAGGCCAGTGCCTTTATTTTTTTTTTTTTTTTTAAATTCTCTAAGTCTTGTCCTTCTATCTTTGAGATGCCTCTGGAAACCTCACCTCCTGATTAAGTAGAAGAAATGTGTTACCACTGAACTTGCCAAACAAGTTAAGGGATGACTACAGGTCCTACATTTGATAAAATGCCAACGAATCCTAATTTAGGAACCCTGGGAAAAGCAATTATGTGGGGACGGAGAAAAACTTGTGGTAAGAATGACTGCATAGTAAATAATTAGGTATATGAAGAATAGGATTTTTTTTTTCTTGCAAAGATAGAGACACTCATTCATATAATAAATATCCCAGATTCTCTACTACACTAGAGCCTGGAATGATGATAACGACCCACACAGTAAAATATCTACTTTCTGGCATATTCACTTATGAAATAAGCTATTTTTTGCTGCATTCTTTGCTTTTATTCCTCACTCTTCACATGATACCATTCAAAGTCAAAAGATACACATAAGACATCAAACATGTGCTTTTAAAAATTGAATTCAATATCATTTCCCTCAAAAGCTTCAACTAGAATAGTTTAAATTACAGTAATAAAGTGATGGTTTGGAAAAGTAAAATGTTTTCATCTCTCCCTCCCCTTTCTTGCCTTTTCTACCAGTAGAAGAAAAGTCTAAGATGTGATAATTTGAAGAAAAGAGAGAGAGCCATATGTTGGATAACAAATGTTTAGTGAGTGAAGTTGTTTATGATCCCTAAGGAAATTACACTTAAATAATGAAATTATGTTTCATATGTTTTTATAGATTTTGTTTAAAACTATATTTCTATGTCCAACAAACTAGGTAGGGAACATATTATTCCCAGTTTAAGAGAGAAGAAGTTGTATGTCAACTTTATTTCAATAAAAAAATAATTAACAAAAAAAAAAGATGCTCTTCACAAAAAAAAAGAGAGAGAAAAGCTAAACAAATGACATAGCTTATAGACAAAAGCAGGATTGAGGCTAAAACATAGGTTTCCCAGATCCTGGTTTGATTTTTTCATTATTATTATATATACTTCTGTCTTTTAAAAATGCTCATGCTAATATATACTGGCAGTCTTTTGTCATACAAATAGTAAAGTATACACCACATTCACAGTTAGATTATGTTTTATATATTTCATAGATAATAAGATATCTGAAAACAAATTAAGTTTTTATCAAAATCTTTGGTAAAGTGTGCACTTTCCTTTTGTGTGTTCAATTTTTTGATAAAATTTTAATATATATATATTTTATATTACAGTAGGAAAAAAGCATGTATACTTTGATTTTTCAAAGTGAAGTAAATCTTGAAATTCTGAAGCATAGCTCTGATATCAAAGATATTCAAATAATCACCACACTGATAATATTAACTTGATTAAATATTGCAGTCTTCTTGGTTAGATGTATTTAAAACTGTCTTCAGTTGATTTCTCTTACTTAGAAAAATGCAGCTTCTAAGGAGAATTCAGTTAGGGGCATTAGTGTGTTAGCTTTCAGAAAAAATGTAGGTAGGTTTGTGTAGACTTCACATGCACCTTTATTTATTAATTTATTTTTAAGGTGTTTTGTTTTGTTTTTGTTTTTTTTTTGGACAGACAGTACTAGTAGGCAGAGAGGCAGGCAGAGAGAGAGAGGAGGAAGCAGGCTCCCCACCAAAGCAGAGAACCCGATGCAGGACTCAATCCCAGGATCCCAGGATCACGACGTGAACCAAAGGCAGTGGCTTAACGCACTGAGCCACCCAGGTGCCCTGCGCCCTCACCTTTATTTTTTTCCTTTTTTTTCTTCTCAAACTATTTCATTTTATTTTTTCTCCAGTGTTGCAAAATTCATTGTTGATGCATCACACCCAGTGTTCCATGCAGTACATCACATGCACCTTTAAATTTTAAATGTAAAAGATCCCAAGTCTTGTGAGAAGTAAAGGTAGTTCTCAATGAAATTTAATTAAATGTATGTAATTATCATGTTCTGAGTATGATCATTACTATGTTAAAGTTGCTGTAAGGATATGGATCTTGAAACTCAAAGACTACATCTCTCTGGATCAAGTTTCAGTATCTTAGTGGTTAGTACTCAAAATTGCTAAAATATACTGCCCCAAAGGCCTGCTTTCTAAAAGTATGATGACTCTAAATTCAAAGGAAAGCATAAAATTATTTTTGTATGCTTTTCTTTTCCTTATAATATACTTTTCTTTATCACTGATTCCTTTTTTCTCATTTCCTGTATCTATTTTGGCTTCACTCTTCATTTCACTGTAATTTTCTTTACCCTGATCCTATAACCTGTCACTTCTCTTAGAATTCCCTTGTCTCATCTTCACCTGAGATTAGCCTCTAGCCTATAATACACAAAAAGGTGGTAAGACCATTCCGTGTACTGAAAACATAACACTCCAGTTTATAATATATTTTTTTCCCATTTGAAGCCTTTCTTTCTGTGGTAATAGAAACCTTTACCCATGTCTTTCTCCATTCTGTTCTATAATCCATCACTGCTTCTCCACACTCAACTTGCAGGTTTTGACCCTCCTTCTCTATTACTCTCTTTGAGATCTGAACCTCTTTCATCCTTTTTGCTATATTGCATGCCTGTCTCCTCTCAAAAGCTCCCTACTTCTGTTCCTGGCAGCTGATCCTCTAGATAGCTCATCCAGGGAGGGGATATAGAGGAGAAAACCCACCAAGTGGTTTTACTTTCAAATACTAAATGTGAATGTTGGCTGGAGTGTCAAGTGGTAAGTCTGTACAGTATGAACAGTAAGCACTATGGGGGCTCAAAACTTTAGAATTATTTCCCTGTGTATGTCTGGACTCCATATCTGTGTCTGAATAATCATGTGCTTGTCTCAACTTTGTTAGGATTATTCAGTGCGGTCATTCAGACCAAAAGGCATTGAAGTTGTAAAAGAAATACTGCCAAGCCAAAGAGTTTGACTTAGGATCACAAAATAACAAAAAGTGAAAAAAAAAAGAAAAGAAAAAGATTTTAAGGTATATTGTGTGAATGACAACTACTCAGAGCTCAAAAATAAGATGCCACATCAGACATGGCTATTAAATAGACTAGAAATCATATTCAAGGATGTCAGAAACTCACTATGCTTTGTTCTGATTCAAATAACACTTTAAAGTGGATATGTATCCAAGAGTGCTATGTATTCAGTAGCATTTAATAAACCCTTGTTTAAATGGATGGAAACTGCATAATAAGAATTTTGTGAGAAAATTATTTGGAAGAAAAACACATGAACTACACTCTTTTCTTTAAAGTGACTTCACCCCAAGAGTTCCCCTGTTAAGAAACACTGGTAGTGTCATGGAGATTTGCTTGGTAGGCAGGTGGGTGAGTCTAAGCTTGATATTTATAGGGTCCCTGCGGAGGTGCGTATCCCCCACTTCACTTACCTGCTTTATTTATCAATCAATATTTATTGTTCATCATTAACAATTTAGGCTCTTTTTTTATTTTTCTCAGCCCATAGGCCTGGGCTGGGGTACAAAGAAATTAGTTTATATTCTACCCTAATATAAACAGTTAACAAGGCCTTACCCTGTCTCCTTCTCAGTGTTTCAGGCCAGGGCATTTTCTTGAGTGAGCTCATGGTTTTGTAACTAAGGTAGAGGAAATAGGTCAATGGACTCTATCAAAGCACTCATTATTTGTTGAGCACTAGCTATGTACTAGCACTTTTGAATATATTCACATAAATGATTTCATTTTCAGACTCCCACACATCTATCCTCATTTCACAGATGGATGGGTAAACTGAGGCACTAATCAGTTAAAAAAATTGTCTAAGCTTATGTAGCAAGTGGTAGAGCCAGGGATGGAACCCTGACTTGAGAGCCTGCCCTCTCAGCAAGTAAGGTTGTCCTAGAGTAACTGAGTTAATTAATTCAACTCTTGTTGTATGAAGTTGTGATTTTGTTTTGTTTTCTGTCTGCCAGGCTTACTTCGCCGGGTTGAATCATGCTGAATAGATTGCCTTGTCTGCAGTTGCCAGCACGAAAGCTTTTGTTGTTGTTTTGTCTTGTTTTGGTTTGGTTTGGTTTGGTTTGGTTTGGTTTTGGGTGAAGCTCTTTCTCTTGGCCTGATTATCCCAAAAGTAAAACACCAGCATTATCAGGAGGACACTAGGCCACTGGTCCCTGGGGCAGCAGGTATAGAAAAGCACCCAGTGGAAGAAGTGACAGAAGTAGCCCTAAGTCCTGCTGGCTACAGCTCTCTAATGAGGTTAATTGTTGTGAAGATAGAATCTAGAGAAATGATCACTTAGGTCACCAGGTTAAGGGTGCTAGCTAAAGGACACAGAGGTCAGGGCTGAAGGGAAGGCTAAGAGAGCACTAGGAAAATGAGGTCAAAAACACAGGTGTTAGAATACCAGACTGCATCAGGAAAACAGGGGTAGAAAAGACATACCACAGTTCAGGCTCACTGTGTAGAATGGGGAAAGGTCAAACTGCCAGATAAAGAGCAAGCATAGTCCACTGCACTGGGTGGGGTCCCTTTTGCATCTATAGCTACAATGGCAACCCCTTTGTGCCTAGCCTATCTACTTTTTCTATATGGTTCTGATGGTGAGCACTAATCTCTCACTTTTAGTTCTAGGTTCCTAAACTTGTAGAATTACGTCTAGGAATGTGTGGAAATGTTTCATTTTCCACTCTGCTTTTTCATTGACCTTCCTTGTGTTGGGCTATTGCTTTTGATGAAGAACAAGACTGAGAATGAACAGCTTCTTCAACAGCTGCTGACTCTCATACTAGAAACTACTATAGAAGAATGAGGGCTAGCTCAGAGAATCTGTCATTCTTCTAGTCCTGAGAATTAGGGCCTTGGTTGGTTAAGGGAGACATTGGTTGATATATTGTTTGTAATGTAGCTTAGCATTCAATCTTGACCTAAATCCAGATCCTGCTAAATTATATGACACCATAAAGACAAACTTTGGCAACACTGATACATTTCCTGCATTGTAGGATACACAGAGCTTGTTTATGACATCACTATTTATTTATAATTCGTTCTGAGGCCACCATTATCTGTCTTATCAGACAGTTTCAAATTTTGAATTCTAACCTGGGTTTCAGTTTGTTCTCAAGGCTTTAGTTATATACAGTGAATCAAAGGATAGTTTGATAATTTGAACAATAACATTTTACAGGGTAAACATATTTGGGGTTGTGGAATTTGGACATCTAGTTTTGCAACTATAAATACAGATATACATTGTTTTAATTTTAAAGGCCAGATGTGAAAGTTTCCGCTTGCCAGGATGACTATAGAAGCTCAATGGCTAGTATACTGCTTGTTGTTTAGTCAACTTCTGTTTCTGTTTTTTCAGATCATGCTTACAGTATCATACACTCTCCAAGAAATGGAACATAAACGTATTCCATGGACTCAAAGTACATAAATACATGAAAATATCTGAGGCACAGAAATACTTCCTGTTTAATGGTTCAGACTTACAAATTAGAAAAACTGAGCTCCATCAACATGACAAAAGTCATCAGCTGGAACCCAGGTGAGGGATGGGGATTGAGGGAGTCTTCTCTAGAACATTATTGGAGAAGAACAAAATCTTATAAATGGATGGGGCAAGAATGCTCACATAAAACTCCAGCTGCTATCTCAATCTTTACTCCTGATAAATTTGTCCTCAGTGACCACTTACTCTGTTCATGATATACAGAGTCCAGAAAACTGAAGAAACAGCTAGGAATCAGACAGAAGTTACTAAGCACAGAGATCTGGGTATAAAGAGAAAGTCAAGATGGCAAACTGAATATGGCCATATCAAGGTAGAGCCCATTCTTGCCCAACAGTGAACTGCAGGTGATACTGAGTTCAGCAGAACCTTGAGGGAAGTAGTAAAGTATAGGAACACCAAGTGACATAGCATGGTTGGAAGAGAAGGGGACCTCATTCCTCTACCTTAGTTTTGGGATGATGCTGGGACAAGGCTTTCCCTACAATAGTCCCTATCAATATCAATTCCCTATGATATCTCTTCTGCCTGCATCTTGCCTTTCTCAGTAACTGCCTCCATGGGTCACTGCCTAAACTCAATAAATTGAGCCCTTTCAGCACAAAATCTTTAATTTACTATAGCTCCAAGTTACTTTTAATCTGTCAGTTTGATGCACCATAATGGAATGACCACAAGACCGAGTCAAACCGATATCAGTTTGAATTCTGGCTTTGACATTTACTGTCTGTGCCTTGCTGAGAAGTTTACTTACACCTCTTTAAGCCTCAGTGTCTTCATTGTAAAATGGGTGAAATTGTACCTATCTCACATAGATGATAAGAGAATTTAAGGGATGATATATACATAGGATAGGGCCTTACACATGGAAGTCATCAGACCATGGTAGTTTTATTATTTCCCTATACCAGTATCTGTATTCATTTCCCATGGCTGTTGCAACAGATTATTGCAAGCTGAGTGGTTTCAAACAGAAATTTTTTCTTTCACAGTTCTGGAGGTAAGAAAAAAAAAAAAAAATCCAAAATTAAGCTGTCGGATTGGCTGGTTTCTTTTGGAGAATCTCCGGGAGAATCCTTTCCATGTTTCTCTCTTTGCTTTTATGGCTGCCAGCAATCTTTGGTAATCATTGACCTGTAGACACAACACTCCAGTCTCTGCCTCTGTTTTCATGTGGCCTTCCTTTCTGTGTCTCTGTGTGTCTTCTTCTCTTCTGTTACTTATAAGGACATATGTCATTGGCTTTGGGGCCCAACCTAATTCAGGATGATCTCATTTGGAGATCTTTCCCTTAATTACATTTGCAAAGATCCTTATTCCAAATAAGGTCACACTGAGAGGTTCCAAGTAGACATATCTATTGAAGGAACATAGTTTGCTTTACTATAAAATATGTGGTTAGCTGAATTGTATCCTTTCATGTTAATATGTTGAAACTCTAAACCCCAATACCTCAGAATGTGACTGCATTTGGTAAGTAGGGCCTTTAAAGAGGTAATCACATTAAAATGAGGCCATTAGTGTGAGCCCTAATATAGTCTGACTTGTGTTTTTATAACAGGAAATATGGACACAAAGAGAGACACCAGGAATGCACATGCATAGAGGAAAGCATGCTCTGTGTGAGGACACAGTAAAAAGTGGCTATTTGTGAAGCCAAGGAAAAAGACTTCAGAAGACCAACCTTCTGATACCTTGAGCTTACAGCTGCAGCCTCTAGAACTCTGAGAAAAAAAATTTCTATTGTTTAAGCCACTTAGTCTGTGATATTTTGTTAGACTGCTCTCATAAACTAATGTAATACATAAAATTGAGTGGCCTGCTTTCTTTTATTTAAAAAAAAAAAAAAATATTTATTTATTTATTTATTTAATCAGAGAGGGAGAGAACAGAAGCAAGGGGGAGGGGAAAAGGAAGAGGGAGAAACAGACTTCCTGCTGAACAGGGTGCCCCACTCAGTGCTCTATCCCAGGACCTTGGGATCATGACCTAAGCTGAAGGCATAAGCTCAACTGACTGAGCCACCAGGTGCCTCCCTTTTTTGTTTCTTTAGGGGTCTAGCAGTTTACACAAAGAACCTGACTTTTCTTTTTCTGTTTTTCACCTTCCGTACAGTGTTTACTTTTTATTTTTGCATATTAACATACGTTATATTACTAATTTCAGAGATAGAATTTAGGGATTCATCATTTGGAATCTGTCTTACCATGAATCCCTTGTTTGCAGTCACCTTACAATGAGGAAGCTCACTTCCCTCCTGCTCAGATACTACTTAATACAGTAGGTAGTGCCACTTTACTGAAATCCTGCTTGATTTTGTAGCTGAATTAAGTGAAATACAGTGAATATAGTCAAGTACCTGACAATTAAAATTCTGTAGCATCTCAGACTATCATAATGAATAGTATGATTATTATGAAATCTAAAAGGTATAGAGGATTTAGATTAAAAATGACAGTTTAGGGGTGCCTGGGTGGATCAGTGGGTTAAAGCCTCTGACTTCGGCTCAGGTCATGATCCCAGGGTCCTGGGATGGAGCCCCGCATCAGGCTTTCTGCTCAGGAGGGAGCCTGCTTCCATCTCTCTCTCTCTCTCTGCCTCCTGCTCTGCCTACTTGTGATCTCTGCCTGTCAAATAAATAAATAAATAAATCTTAAAAAAAAAAA